>CANXYC012561557.1:0-35857 GCA_948193065.1 Aleurites moluccanus | reverse complement strand
TGGTGTTGAAAAATGGATGAATGGAATGATTTCCATTAAAGTGGTAACATATAGACTTTGTTACTTTAAGGTGTTAGGTAAATGCAAATGAAGAACTAAGATATGGATAAGGTAGAATGGCTTAAATGATTGAAATGTATAAGGTTAAATGTAGGAAGAATTAAAGGTATAAGTGATTTGAGGCATAATTGAAAATTTGTATAGGTTTGGTATGAAATATTGAGCTAAGTATTTGAAAGTTCATAACTTAGCATAATATTGATGAATAAGTGTAATGTGAATGATTTGTGTTGATAGAAATACATTTGGTGCATAAAAGGTATGAAAAGTGTTAAAAAGGTAATATAGGGCCTTTGATGTGCTTAATGTGTAATTTGAGTATAAGGTATGTGTTTATGTGTTTATATGCTTGATTATGCCTTAATATGGCATAATATATGATTTGATATGATATATGTAGAGTATGAGTCTTATAGGAATAAATTGAATGTTATAGGGAAAAGTTCCCAAGCTAGAGCAACCGACGGCGAGTCGCTGGCTTGCTAGGGTTTCGTATAATTTTGGAGTTTGTAATTAAGGTGAGTCTATATATATGTTTGATGCATAATACATTCATAAGTCATGCATTTATGCATATGAAATGATAACTTTGCTTGAAAACCATTAATGATCCACATTTGGGCAATTTTCCCAATTTGACCTAAAATGGTGCCACCGAAATACCTAATTTCGGCACAAACTTTGATTGGCTATAAAATATAATCTAAAAGGCTATTTGACCTGAAACCAAGCCCAATCATCCTTTGTATATTTGTACTTGTGATTGGTATACAGAAATTGCTATGTATATATTGAATTCGAGGCAAACCAAAAAGTGCCTGAAAAATGAAAACGGACCCGTAATTTGGGAGCCAGTTGCGGCAACGCAAACTGGGCTCCGGTAGGCAAAAATATGAAAATGAACCAAACCCTTTCTTTGGGTCTATTATTGATATAAATTATTATATAAGTCCTATTTGAGACTTATTTTAATATATTTATGCCATATGAGAAATTTGCATATAGTATATTATAACAAGACTACTTCGATGGTGTAGAAATAAACCATCGGATGATCACAGATATATAATATGGCCTCTGCTAGGTAGGGTAAGAATATTCCCTATGCCATGGTTGATTGGAGGAAATGGGATGAAATGAAGCTTCAGTATGATATATGATACAATATGATATGTCACAAGCTCCTGTTATATTATATGCATTATGATCCATAATATGTATTTCATAATGCTATCTCCAGTATTTTTGTTTACAGATCATTAATGGATAGATGTGATTGTCATGAATATTATTGCATACTCATATATATAGAATGACTCACTGAGTATAATGTTATACTCACCCTTTTCAGTGGTTATATGACTTCAGGACCTCAGTGAGGCAGTCATCCATTGGCTACACCATCTCCAGCCTTGGATCAGATGTATGTATTTGAGGTCACTCCTATGTATGGAAGTTCTTTGGTATATAATGTATAGAGGTTTAAGTTGACTTAAGTAAAATGTTAAAATGATCAAATGGTAAATCGATATGATATGGATATGTATATATATTGTACATATTTATGATATATGATTCTTATATGAAATGTATATGTTATGTGATTTGAATGGAAATATTGAAGTGCATTTTGAGTTGTAATTGATCAATTGAGGATATAAGGGGATGTATGTTATATTGGGAGTGCAAATTTATATATTTTGTGGATAGCTTAAGTCAGAGTTACAAAGGAAACTCTGTCAGTTTTTCTGCATGATTGTTTTGATGTTTTGAAAAAAAAAATTATCACCTAAAATGTATCACAGGTTAAGTAATGAATGTAAAAGTAAAAGCATGGGTTCTTCGAGGTACTGGTGGGTTAGGCATTACGCGTACCCTAGGACCGTCATAGTCTCAAGTTAGGTTGTGCCAATAACCCTTCCTAGCTAGGGTACCAATAATACAATGTGCACAAGGCCAACAGTATTTTCCCACTATCTTGTCAGATCGATAGCTGTGTCATACCACATTAAGATCAATATAAGAAAGAAACTCATCAATGGATGCCATTATGCAATAATGGTCTCCTCCATCTCAACAAGCTCAATATCAATCAATCAATAGGATCAATGGCAAGACAAGTATCAATAACTCATTATAATCAATTTAATGAGCATAATGTCAATAAGACATCAATAATAATCGATAAAACAATGACCAAAGGTCTAACGATCAAAAAAATGGGAACAAACATAATTTAGTCATTTTTGGCCAAAAAGTTGACGAAATTGGTATGCCATTGTCACTAGCGACGGTGGCATTCAAATGGTTGGCCTATAGATTTTTCGGCATGGTTTTGGTGTAATATTGACATTACCCCAATTATCAACAAACAAGCATATGGAAAGAAATTTATAGGCAACAACTACAACTCAATAATCTTCAACAATTGAATCAAATAGACAAGGAAACACAAGTCAAAAATGAAGCAAAAACTTTAGGCAAATTGCCCTAATTAGGTTCGGCCAATGTGCATTTTCCACAATTGGATTCCAAATGACATTTTATCAATTTAGGCAAGTAATTTGATGCATAGTAGACTCACCTAACACTCCAAATCACCAAGCACAATAGATTTGTTGCCCAATTCCTCAAATCCTCGGTTTAGGCCAAAATCGGCGATTTTCTCCGAACGAATTTTCTACAACAAAATGAACATCAATTAAACATCGATTAATACCTAATTAACTTATTTTATAGCCAATTTACACATCCTAATCCATATACTCAAAATCCAAACTCACAACTTCATTTTAGGGTTTCAAAATTAGGGAAAATTGTTTAATGCATCAATTGATGCAATTAAACCATTTACCCATTCCTATTATCATCAATTTAACCTAATTAAGCCATAAAATCAAACAAATAAACAATTTACACAAAATATCTCATTTGGCCGAAATTTTCTATAGCTTTGTTTTTTATTTTTCTTGATTTTCAATGGCTAATTTTGGTAGATTAGTGTTTGTATGGTTTTAGTTTTAGGTTTTCTATACTTTTTCTTCACAAATTAATGGAAGAAATCAATTGGAAAGGAAGAAAGTTGGTCATGGCAAAAGGGAGAAGAAATGGCAGAAATTTGAGCCAAAAATTTCTAAGTTACCTTTATATAGTAGGACAAAATTGGCAAATTATTCTTTTGGTCCTCCAATTTTCCAAAATTTGCTTTTGGTACTTTTCACTCGGTAAATTATTCCGACAATTTCGTCGGGAATTGGAATTCAAAGTTTAAACATCTTATTTTTATTAATATTAATTAATAAAAATAGTTTCAGAGTCGTTTTGAAACTCAGACTGCCAAATTTTACTATTCATTGAAAGTACCCTTTTGCTTGCTTTATCAGTATTCTTTAATATTTTCTCATATTTCTTTTTACTGTATTCACACATGAATATACCTTATCATTAACCCTCAATCTAAATTTAAAAATTCATTTGTCAACCGTTTCGCTATTTTTACATCAGCGATATCGGTACCGACGATTTTCGAAAAATTTTCTCGTTTTCGCTCTAACTGATTTTCTAAAATTATTATTGGTCATTTCGATGATTTTAATCTATATACTAAGAACTTTATTCACTAAAACCTATTATACATTTATAAGGTATTACATTCTTCCCCCCTACAATTAAATTCGTCCTCGAATTTAAATAGATACATACCTCACTACTGGAACAGGAATGGATATCTACTCCTCATCTCCTGCTCACTCTCCCAAGTGCACTCTTCCATGGACTGGTTCCTCCAAAGTACTTTAACCATCGGGATCTCCTTATTCTGTAACTGTCTGACTTGTCGATCAACAATCTCCACTGGGAGCTCCTCATAAGACAAGTCATCACTAAGATCCACATCCTAAACCTCCAATATATGTGATGGATCAAACACATACTTTCACAGTATAGAGATATGGAAAATCGGATGTACGTGGCTCATACTAGGTGAAAGAGCCAATCTATAAGCCACATTACCAATCTTTTCAAAAATCTCAAACGGGCCTATAAACCTTGGTGATAACTTACCCCTCTTCCCAAATCTCATAACATCCCTCATCGATGAGACCTTAAGGAAGACATGATCACCAACTGTAAAAATGTACATCCTTCCTCTTCGAATCAGCATAACTTTTCTGCCTACTGAAGGCAGTCCTCATCCAATTTATGATCATAGGCACCTTTTCTATAGTCTCTCTAATCAACTCTGGCCCCTCAAGCTGCTTCTCTCCTGGCTACACCCAACACACTGGAGATCTACATTTTCTACCATATAGTGCTTCAAATGAAGCCATACCAATAGAAGAGTGAAAACTGTTGTTATAGGAGAACTCAATCAATGGTAGATAATAATCCCAGTTACCTTTGAAATTCATAACACACAATCTGAGCATATCCTCCAAAGTCTGGATTGTCCTCTCCAACTGCCCATCAGTCTGCAAATGGAAAGCAGTACTAAACCATAACTGAATACCCATAGCCTCCTGAAACTTCTCCCAGAACCGAGAAGTGAACTGTGTACCCCTGTCTGAAATACTCATCAAAGGAACTCCATGAAGTTGCATAATATTGTCTACATACAACTGTGCATACTGAGCTATCGTATAGTTGGTCTTAACCTCCAAAAAATGAGCAGACTTCATCAGACGGTCAACAATCACCCATATAGAATCATAACCCCTCGAAGTACTCAATAGACCAACTATAAAATCCATAGTCACTTGCTCCCATTTCCACTCTGGCAACTCAAGCTCCTAAAGTAACCCTAATGGCTTCTGATGCTCAAACTTAACCTGCTGACAGGCTAAGCATTTAGATACAAACTGAGCTTCATCCTTCTTCATCCCAGGCCACCAATACACATCTCTCAAATCATGGTACATCTTGGTAATCCCTGGATGTATATTGTATGCTGAATAGTGAGCCTCTCTCATAATCCAATCTTATAGCCCATCAAGATCCAGTACATAAATATGCTTCCCACACTTCAGTATCCCATCCTCTACTGCAGACTCTGTCATCTTCCCACTCTGTACCTCTCCCCTGAGCTCCAATAGATAAGGTCTCTATCTTGAGCCACTTTAATATCATTAAGTAACAGTGACTTCACCCGAAATTGGGCTATCAAAGCCTGATTCCCATCCTGGGAACCCAAATCTAACTCTACTCCCAAATCTGCCAACTGCCTCACCTCTCGGATCAATGGCCTCCTGCCAATCACAATATGAGCTAAATTGCCCATCGATTTCCTACTCAATGCATCAGCCACTACATTGGCCTTACTCGGGTGATAAAGGATCTCACAATCATAATCCTTTAGTAGCTCCACCATCTACGCTGCCTAAGATTCAGATCCTTCTGCTGAAATATATACTGTAGACTCTTATGATCAGTATATATCCCATATTTTGATCCATACAAGTAATGTCTCCAAATCTTCAAGGCAAATATCACCACTGCCATCTCTAAATCATGAGTCGGATAATTTGCTTCATGCTTCTTTAACTGATGAGAAGCATAAGTAATTATCCTACAATTTGCATCAACACACACCCCAAACCAATCCGTGAAGCATCACAATACACAGTGAATTTCTCCCCCTCTACTGGTAATGCCAACACTGGAGCACTAGTGAGGCAATACTTCAAAGTCTGAAAGCTATGATCACACTCATCAGTCCAGACATCACGCTCTTGTTTCCTCATCAATCTAGTCAGTGGAGATGCAATACGGGAGAAATCCTTCACAAACCTCCTATAATATCCAGCCATACCCAGAAAACTGTGAACCTCTGAAACACTAGTAAGCTGGGGCCAGTTAGCAATCGCTTCTATCTTCTGAGGATCCACCTTAATCCCATCCTTGCATATCACATGCCCAATGAAGCATACTTCGGTTAGCTAGAACTGGCACTTAGATAGTTTAGCATATAATCGATGCTCCCAAAGTGCCTGCAATACAATCCTCAGATGCTCCGCATGCTTCTACTCACTCCTAGAATAGATAAGTATGTCATCAATGAATACAATGACAAACTTATCTAAATTTGACCTGAACACCTATTCATCAAATCCATAAAAGCAACCGGTGCATTGGTCAACCCGAATGGCAACACTAAGAACTCGTAATGTCCATAGCGGCTCTTAAAAGCAGTCTTGGATATATCACCCTTCCTAATCTTCAGTTAGTGATACCCAGACCTCAGATCTATCTTCGAAAAATGGCTAGCACCCTGCAGCTGATCAAATAAGTCATCTATCCGAGGCAACGAATACTTATTCTTCACTATGACTTTGTTCAACTGTCTGTATTCTATACACATACTTAAAGAGTCATCTTTCTTCCTCACAAATAGTACCGATGCACCCAAGGAGAACTGCTCGGTCTGATGAACCCTCTATCCAATAGCTCTTGTAACTACACCTTCAATTCTTTTAGTTAAACTGGAGCCATTCTGTATGGCAGAATAGATATAGGGTCAATGTCTGCATGCATCTCAATCTCAAACTCAATCTCCCTATTAGAGGCCAATCCTGGCAACTCCTCAGGAAATACATCAGGAAACTCCTGAGCTACCAGTATCTGATCCAACTATACAAAAGACTTATGTACATCAATCACATGTGCTAAATAGGCTAAACAGCCTTTCCCAATCATCCTCCTAGCCTAGATAGCAGAAATCAGGTTAACTCGGAACTCCCGAATATCACCCTGAAACTCAAACTCTGGCTGCTCCTCAGGCTGAAATCTAACCCTCTTCCGATAACAGTCTATAACTGCTCGGTGCCTCGTAAGCCAATCCATACCCAAAATAACATCTAGCTCTAATATAGGCAACCCAATCAAGTCAGCACGGAAGATGTTATCATCAATCTCAATCATGCAGTCAGGGTAATAATAATCCACATTAACACTAACACCCATAGGAGTAGCAATCATTAATGGGACATCTAATAATCTCCTTTCCTTATTCAATTTAGGTGCAAAGTGTGGTGACACAAAGGAGTGAGTAGCACCTGAATCAAATAAAGCATCTGTTATCTCATTTTGAATCAAGATAGTACTTGTAACCACGTTGTCTGCTCTCTGGGCCTCCTGGGTGTTGACTGTAAACACTCTACCCTGGCCCCTACCAGTTGGAGCCTGACTACCACTAGGAGCCTATCCTCCCTTACCTCGGCCTTTACATGATGCCTCTCTGCCCATGTTTTGACTCCTCTGCCCCACTGGCTGAGAAACCGTAACAGATGGCTGCTGATCAGCCCTCAATGGACATTTGTTAGCATAATGGCCCTGCTGGCCACACCTCAAACAAGAACCAGTTTGTCTCCAACACTCCCCTCCATGTCTCCAACCAAAAAACCCACAGATAGGAATACTAGGTTCCTGTGTAACTGGTCTCGAAGAACCCTGAGAATAAGTAGGTGCTGACTGACCCCCCCCCCCCCCCCTGGCGGTCCCCTACTCTGCACTCTCCTCCTGTAACTACTAGCTGATGATCTCTGCTCAAATCGAGGCACTGGCTCTGGCTACCAAGGATGGGAGCTGCTCTCCCCCCTCCTAATATGAGATTTTGGACCCCTTTTCCTCTTCTGGTCCCTCCTTGCCCTCTCAGTCCTATATTTCTCCTCCATTTGTGTAGCCTTGTCAATCACTGTAGTCAAAGAAGTAAACTCAGTGGCTAGTAATGCAGCATGAAGACCCCTCTGAAACCTACTGATCAAATCAACCTCTGTAGGTACAATATGAGTAGCATATATACTCAGCCTGCTAAACTCCTCTGCATACTCCTCAATAGATCTGTCTCCCTGCTTTAACTGCTCAAATCTAATTAGGTTACGAGTCTTCACCCCCTCATTGATGAACTTATTGATAAGACCCTGTCGAAACTCATCCCATGAGGGTAGATGCTTAACATAAAGCATGGGCTCCATCCTTCTCAAAAACCAGGTCCAAGCCTTACCCTTCAATAACAACCCAACCAGTTCAACAGCTCTCAACTCTAAAGATAATAGTCTCCTCACTACCTTCTCTACCTCCTCCAAGAAATCCACAGGGTCAGTGCCTTTACCTCCCCTAAACTCAGGCAAGTTTAGCTTTAGAAAGCTAAACATCGATACATCACCCTCCTCTATCACTCAACGGCCTACCTGTACAGTAGGCTCCCTCTGAACCCCAACTGGCTACACAGGAGTCGGTACCACTGGAATTGCCTCTGGTACCACATGTGGAGGCACTACTGCTGGAGCGGGTGGTGGAGGTACCTGCTGACGCTCCCGTCTCATATCAACCATCTCTCTATGTAACTACATCATTCCTATTATCATCTCCACTCTTTAGGGGTCATCGCCCCTCTCTGTATCCTCTGAAGTTTGTCGGGATCTAGATGGACCCTCTGATACTGAAATCTCCTTCACTAAGGACTCATTAGAGGCAACCTCCGCCTCATAGGTATCTCTGTCCTCATCATCAGACATCTCTAAAATTTGTCGAGAAAAAACAGAACCATACTCAAAATATAACAGAAAAGCAGAAATATAACATATAACAGATGATAACAGCAAAAGACAACAATGGAAATCCTATGCTCCATGGTATACTTAATTCTACCCCGTTTTGTACTTAGTCACTATTCCTTCATAACTCGGGTACTATTTATCTGTAACCTAAATTTCACTATATGTAACCTAGGGCTCTGATACCACCTTTGTCACGACCTGTTTCCGGATCGCGACGGTCTTAGGGTACGGGAGATGTCAATTGTGACCGACACCCGTAGAACCTAGTATCACATGCAGAATCTATAAACCACAATATATTATCTATTTTAGTTATTTACAACCATTCTGTTATTCTGTCAATCATTATATAATTTTTTTTGTCATCTAGTGCTATTGGCTATAATAGTTAATATAACCTATCATATAATCATCACATCTCATAAAATATCATCACATATATACAACTGTTCATATCCTAGCTAACCCATACATACCCCATGGAGCAGCTAGATAATGAACATCAAAATACAGAATGCAAAATAGATATATATATCAATGACAGTAAGCAAAATCCTCGGATGATAGACGATAGGATTCTGCAAATTTACTCCTCTCCTGAAATAGGTAAACAAGCAAAGAGTGAGTATATAAGATACTCAGTGAATCTATATGCATCGCCAATAAATATAAGGTTAACAGAAGATTCAAAGATATCAAAAGCTCGATATTAACAATTTATAGAAAATAATGACAGAAAGGGCCAAAATATGCCAATCAAGATATAATAGGCTCTGTACAATAAGGAAAAGACAGATAAATGGATGGATTGTATGAAAGCATACAATCTCCAATAGCATCAATATGGACTATATGTGAACATACAGTCTCCAGTATATCAATATCAGTAACATAAGACTGATCGGGTCTTATGGCCATGACCATAACCTTCCTAGCTAGGGTACCAATAATACAATGTGCACAAGGCCAACAGTATTTTCCCACTACCCTGTCGGATCTGTAGCTCTGTCATACCATATTAAGATCAATATAAGAAAGAAACTCATCAATGGACACCATTATGCAATAATGGTCTCCTCCATCTCAACAAGCGCAATATCAATCAATCAATAGAATCAATAGGATCAATGGCAAGACAAGTATCAATAACTCATTAGAATCAATTTAATGAGTATAAAGTCAATAAGACATCAATAATAATCGATAAAACAATGACCAAAGGTCTAACAATCAAAAAAATGGGAACAAACATAATTTGGTCATTTTTGGCCAAAAAGTTGACGAAATTGGCATGTCATTGTCACTGGCGACGGTGGCATTCAAATGGTTGACCGATGAATTTTTCGGCATGGTTTTGGTGCAATATTGACGTTGCCCCGATTATCAACAAACAAGTATATGGAAAGCAATTTATAGGCAACAACCACAACTCAATAATCTTCAACAATTGCATCAAGTAGACAAGGAAGCACAAGTCAAAAATCAAGCAAAAACTTTAGGCAAATTGCCCTAATTAGATTCGGCCAAGGTGTATTTTCCACAATTGGATTCCAAATGGTATTTTATCAATTTTGGAAAGTAATTTGATGCATAGTAGACTCACCTAACACTCCAAATCACCAAGCACAATAGATTTGCTACCCAATTCCTCAAATCCTCGGTTTAGGCCAAAATCGGCAATTTTCTCTGAACGAATTTTCTACAACGAAACGAACATCAATTAAATATCGATTAATACCCAATTAACTTATTATATAGACAATTTACACATCATAATCCATATACTCAAAATCCAAACTCACAACTTTATTTTAGGATTTCAAAATTAGGGAAAATTGTTTAATGCATCAATTGATGCAATTAAACCATTTACCCATTCCTATTATCATCAATTTAACCTAATTAAACCATAAAATCAAATAAATAATTAATTTACACAAAATACCTCATTTGGCTAAAATTTCTTCTAGCTTTGTTCTTGATTTTTCTTGATTTTCTATGGCTAATTTTGGTAGATTAGTGTTTATATGGTTTTAGTTTTAGATTTTCTACACTTTTTCTTCACAAATTAATGGAAGAAATCAATTGGAAAGGAAGAAATTTGTTCACAGCAAAAGGGAGAAGAAATGGCAGAAATTTGAGCCAAAAATTTCTAAGTTACCTTTATATAGTAGGACAAAATTTGCAAATTATACTTTTGGTCCTCCAATTTTTCAAATTTTGCTTTTGGTCCTTTTTCGCTCGGTAAATTATTCCGATAATTTCATCAGGAATTGGAATTCAAAGTTTAAACATCTTATCTTTATTAATATTAATTAATAAAAATAGTTTTAGAGTCGTTCTGAAACTCAAACTGCCAAATTTTCACTATTCACCAAAAGTACCCTTTTGCTCGCTTTATCATTGTTCTTTAATATTTTCTCATATTTCTTTTTACTATATTCACACATGAATATACCTTATCATTAACCCTCAATCCAAATTCAAAAATTCATCCATCGACTGTTTCGCTATTTTTACAACAGCGATATCGGTATCGACGATTTTTGAAAAATTTTCTTGTTTTCGCTCTAACTGATTTTCAAAAATTATTATTGGTCATTTCGATGATTTTAATCTATATACTGAGAAATTTATTCACTACAACTTGTTATGCATTTATAGGGTATTACATATGGTTACCTTCAACCCTTTGCTAGAGATTACTGGAGAGATTCCTCACATCAGAGCTAATGGGCAGATGATAATTTACCATGTTTTGGATGTAGTCCACCTTCTAGCACCATATTTTCTTGAGAATGTTGTGTGTATTTCAAACTCTTTTTACTTTTGGAAATGATCCTTTGGTAATTTTGTTGCTTATACTGTTTATGTTATTGATGCAGGTTCTAGATGGCTATACTCGACGGACTTATCGGATGAAGTGCCAGATAGAGATGGCCATTACTTCTCTATTAACCCAACTGGAGATTTCCAATAGACAGCCCCCTCAGTCAGAGGATCCTCGTCTTCGTCAGAGGAGAAATTGAGACTTTTAGACTATTTTTCTACTTTATGTTTTTTCTTTATTCTTCTTTCGAAACTTTTGGTGTGTATTCAATGCTTATGTATTATGCTTCATGGATGTTTGATGTATGCATGCTATGGTGGTTATGCACCCTTCTATCTAAATGGATATTTATGCAACTGATGTTCCTTGTGTCATTATGCAAAAATTATGCAATTTTAATATAAGATGATACTAAAATTTATTCATGCTTATGCTAAACTTATGCAATTCATGTCTTAAAATTCCCCGACAACTCTTTTCTGAAGTTTCTTAACTTGAAAACCTAGAAAAATGAGCTGCCACCGGCAAGAATGAAGGTTGTTGTCGGCAAAGAAAAGTGTTGCTGCCAATGTGCTATGGAGCAGGTGGTGGCATCGCCAACTAGGAAAAGTGCTATCGTCGACGAGTCTGAGCGGTGCCACTAGCGTCCTACCCTTATTTTGTGCAATTTTTTTCTATTTAAAGCTCATTTCTTTGAGCAAAAGTCATTTTAACTTGCTCCTTTTCTTTGAAGCATTTTTCTTACTCTTTCCTCTGCTCTTCAAAGCTAATATTCCTTTCCATTGAGCCCTACTTTAGCCACTATATGTTCCTATGGACCTAGAACCTAGACAAGATTGATAGGATTAATTTAGGAAGGTATGGGATCAATTCTATTTTGACCTTGAGAGGAGTAAAGATAGACTAGGATTTTATAATACCCTAGAAAGTTATAACATATATGAATGATTTAATTCTCAGTATGTAGTTCAAAAGTCTTGAAATGATAAGAAATAATTTTAGAGACACAGTTAGAAAGAGAACTAATTACTTTTCCGAAAATCGGCGGTGTCAGAAACACTATCGAGAAATTAGCAGTCCGGTAAATAAAAGAATTTCTGAATTGGACCAAGGGATAAAAGATCACCTTAATGCATGTGTAATTTTGATAAAAATAAAGAAGTGAAAAATAATTAGGAACACTAAAAAAGTAACCAATGGCAAAATTATAAATAAAATGAACTTTAAGGTGAATAGTAAAAATTGGTCCGTCGGATTTTAAGAATGACTCTGAAACTATTTTTATAAATAAGTATAAATTAAAATAAACTTATTGAATCCCCACATTGGAATCTAAATCCTGACAGAATAAATTACAGAAGAAGTTGTGGTCAAAACCTAATTACTTGGAAACTTAATGACTAAAATGTAATTTGCCAACACTTAGCCATTTTCTCCATCTTCTTCTTCTTGTTTGTTGTTGGCCGAACCACCTCCCATCTCTTCTCCTCCATTTTTAGGCAAATTTCCTTAAGAAAAACTAAAGAAAACCTAACTCTAACTAGTGCTCTTCCATCCTCCATCTTTAGATTGCTTGAAAACTTAAAGAAATTCAAGGAATTTGGAAGGGAAAATTTTGGTCACTTCACTCCATCAAGGTAAGGAATTAATTTGTTTGTTTTTATGATTTGGTTAGATGATTTTAAGGTTGAATTGAATGGGTTTTAGGTTAGATTGCATCAATTGATGCATTTTGGTAGAAAACCCTAATTTTCCTAACTTGTTTGAAGTTGTATGCTTTAGCTATGTTAATTAGAGTTAGTTTATGTTAATTGATATTAGATTATGTTAATTGGAGGCTATTAGGTAACTAATTGATAGTTAATTTGATGTAGAACACAAAGATTGTCAAAGTTGCTCATATTGCCTTCTTTGAAGAAATTGAGTGGAAATCAATTTTTCAAAGCATTTGGAAGCTTTAAGTGAGTCTTATATGCATCAAATAACATGCCTAATACCTTAGATTGATCATTAGAAACATTGTGCAAAACCACTATGTTGGCCGAATGCCCTAGCACTATTCATACCTTTGATTTTGCTTATTTTTCCCTTGAATTCCTTAGCTATTTTGATCCATTTTATGTTGTTTAATCTTGTATATTTGATATCTATTGTGTTGCCTACAATGTGGATTGTTGTTGATTGAAATAGCCAAGCCAAACTTGCACCAAAACCTAACCTATTGGCTTGCCAATTTGTGCCCACCAAGTGTTTGATTAAATGCCTAGTTATTTTTGCCTTGGCCTATTGCTTGGTATTCCATAGGCCTACCATTTGAATGCTATCGTGGCCAGTGACATTGGCATGACAATTGGCCTACCGATTTCCTTTGCTGAGCCAACCTTTGTTCCATACCTTTATTATTTACCAAACTACTTGTCATTTATTATATATCGTATATTGCAATGTCATTTGATTTGAAAGATATTAAGTTTAATATCATTGATGATACCATTTGTTTCATAATGGTGTCTATTGATATGATGTTCACTTGTATTGACTTGAATGTGGTTTGACAGAGTTACCGCTCGAACAGGGTAGTGGGTACATACTATCTTCAATGTGCATATTGATATTGATGCCCTAGCTGGGAAGGGTTATTGGTCTCTGCCATAAGACATGATCAGTCTTATGCTTACTTAATATGTGATCGACTGTGTGATTACACATAGTCTACGTATTTCAGGGTCCTATATCTGTCTTACCATATGATTCCATGCCATTGATATGACCATTTATATTCCTGTCAGTTTCTGATATTGATTCTGTAAACCAACATGATTGATATTGTTCCATTGTTCTTTTATCATTATATATCATTGTTCCATCCTATTTGACTTGTGATGCATATAGATTCACTGAATATCTTATATACTCACGTTTTCTTTGTTTAACCATTTCAGGAGAGGAGTAGACTGCAGAATCTCATCGTCTGTCATTCGAGGATTTCTGCTTGCTGTCATTTGATGTATATATTCTGAATTCTGTATTATGATGTTCATAATCTAGCTGCTCCATGGGGTGTGTATAGATTAGTTAGAATATGAACATGTATATGTATATGTGATGATATTTCATGATATTTGATGAGTATATGGTATGATATTATGACTGTTACAGCCAATCGCACTAATTTATAGAGATATTTACAGAATGACTGAATGAATGGTAACTAAGTAACATTGATAATTAATTGATGGTTATAGATTATGTATGTGATACTGGGTTCTACGTGTGTCGGTCGCCATTAGCATTTCCCGCATCCTAGGACCATCGCGATCCGAAAATGGATCATGACAGAGGTGGTATCAGAGTTCTAGGTTACAGACAATAGAGTTTTAGGTTACGGATGAATAGTACCTAAATTACAGAGGAATAGTGACTAAGTACAGAATGGGGTAGAGTTAAATAAACCATGAAGCATAGGATTTTCATTGTCATCTTTTACTGTTATCGTCTGTTATATGTTAGTATTCTACATTTCTGTTATATTTTGAGTGTGTTTTCATTTTTCTCAACAGATTATAGAGATGTCCGATGATAGGAAGATACTCGGAAAGCAGAGGTAGCCTTTAATAAGTCATTGGTGAGGGAGTACTCAGTTTTAGAGGGTCTGTCCAGATCCCGATGGACTATAGAGGATATAAAGAGGGGCGATGATCCCTAGAAAGTTGAGATGATGAGGGGGTTGATGGAGTTATGCAGGGATATAGCTGATTTGAGGCAAAAATGTCATAATGTACCGCCACCACCAGTTCCAGCAGCAGTGCCCCCCCCCTGTGGTACCAGAGGTAGTTCTAGTTGCACTGGCTCCTGTGCAGCTAATAGGGGTTCCTGGGGAGCCTACTGTATAGGAAGACCGTAGAGTCATTGAGGAGGGTGGTATATCTATGTTTAGCTTTCTGAAGCTAAACTTACCAGAGTTCAGGGGCGATAGAGGTAGTGACCTGGTGGACTTTTTAGAGGAGGTAGAGAAGATAGTTAGGAGACTACCTTGTTCTGAGTTGAGAGCAGTAGAGCTTGTTAGGCTGTTATTGAAAGGGAAGGCTTGCACTTGGTTTTTAAGGAGGATGGAGCCCAGGTTATATGGTGATCATCCACCTACATGGATTGAGTTTCGATAGGGGGTTTATAGATGAGTTCATCACTGAGGGGGTGAAGACTAGTAATTTGATTCAGTTTGAGCAGTTGGAGCAAGGGGATAGATTAGTTGAGGAGTATGCAGAGGAGGTCATCAAGTTGAGTAGGTATGCTACTCATATTGTACCTACTGAGGTTGATCTTATCAGCATGTTTAAGAGGGGTCTTCATGCTGCACTTCATAATGCATTGTTTGCTATAGAATTTACTTCTCTAATGACAGTTATTGATAAGGCTACACAGATGGAAGAGAAGTATAAGACAGAGAGGGCAAAGAGGGACCAGAAGAGGAAAGGAGGTCCAGGATCTCAAGTTTAGAAGGGGGGAGAACAGCTCCCAGCCTAGGCAAGCAGAGCCAGTGCCTCGGTTTGATCAAAGATCATCAGCCAGTAGTCATAGGAGGAGAGTGCAAAGTAAGGACCACCAGTGGTATGGTTTATACTTGCTTATTCAAAGGGTTCCTCTATACCAGCAACACAGATGCCTGGTGTGTCAATTTGTGGGTTTTATGACGGAGGCGCGGAGGGGAGTGCTAGTTGCTGTCTGTTTGAAATGCGGGCAACACGGTCACTTCATTAGTAGATGTCCATTATGGGGTGAGCAACAGCCATCTACTACGATTTCTCAGCCGACGGTATAGATGAGTCAGAATGTGGGCAGAGAGGCTTCAGGCATAGGTAGAGGCAGAGGAGGACAGGTTCCCAGTGGTAATCAGGCCCCAACTGGTAGAGGTCAGGGCAGAGTATTTACAGTTAACACCCAGGAGGCTCAGAGATTAGACAACGTGGTCACAGGTACTATTCTGATCCAGAATGAGATTGCAGATGCCTTATTTGATTATAATGCTACTCATTCCTTTGTGTCACCACACTTTGCACCTAAATTGAATAAGGAAAGGAGATTGTTAGATGTGACTTTAGTGATTGCTACACCGATGGGTGGGAGTGTTGATGTGGATTATTTTATCCTGACTGTGTGGTTGACATTGATGATAACATATTGTGTGCTGATTTGATTAAACTGCTAGTGTTAGAATTAGATGTGATTTTGGGTATGGATTGGCTTATGAGGCATCGGGCGGTTATTGATTGTTATCAGAAGAAGGTCAGATTTCAGCCTGAGGGGCAGCCAAAGTTTGAGTTTCAAGGTGATATTCAGGAGTTTAGGGTTAATCTGCTTTATGCTATCCAGGCTAGGAGGATGATTGGGAAAGGTTGTTCAGCCTATTTAGATCATGTGACAGATGTACATAAGTCTTCTGTAGATCTTGATCAGATACCAGTAGTTTGGGAGTTTCCTAATGTATTTCATGAGGAGTTGCCAGGATTGCCTCTAGATAGGGAGATTGAGTTTGAGATTGAGATGCATGCAGGTACTGATCCTATATATATTCCTCCATACGTAATGGCTCCAGCTGAACTGAAGGAATTGAAGGTGCAATTACAAGAGCTATTGAATAAAGGGTTCATCAGACCAAGTAGTTCTTTTTGGGGTGCATCAGTATTGTTTGTAAAGAAGAAGGATGGCTCTTTGAGGATGTGTATAGATTATAGGCTGCTAAATAAGGTGACAATGAAGAACAAGTATCCATTGCCATGGATAGATGACTTGTTTGATCAGCTACAGGTGCCAGCCATTTTTCAAAGATTGATCTAAGGTCTGGGTATCACTAGTTAAAGATTAAGAAAGGTGATGTACCTAAGACTGCTTTTAGGACCCGATATGGGCATTATGAGTTCTTAGTGTTACCATTCGGGTTGACCAATGCACCGGCTACGTTTATAGATCTAATGAACAAGGTGTTCAGGTCATTTTTAGATAAGTTTTTCATTGTATTTATTGATGACATACTTATCTATTCTATGAGTGAGAAGTAGTATGTGGAGCATCTGAGGATTGTTTTGCAGACACTTCAAAAGCATTAGTTGTATGCCAAGTTATCTAAATGCCAGTTCTGGCTAACCGAAGTGTGTTTCCTTGGGCATGTGATATGCAAGGATGGTATTAAGGTGGATTCTCAGAAGATTGAAGTAGTTACGAATTGGCCTCAGCCTACCAGTGTTTCTGAAGTTCACAGTTTTTTAGGTATAGCAGGGCATTACAGGAGGTTTGTGAAGGATTTCCCCAGGATTATAGCTCCATTGACTAGGCTGATGCGGAAATAGGAGCGTTATTTGTGGAATGATGAGTGTGAGCATAGTTTTTAGACTTTGAAGTCTTGCCTCACCAGTGCTCTAGTGTTAGCATTGCCATCAGAGGGTAAGAAATTTACTGTGTATTATGATGCTTCTCGGATAGGATTGGGGTATGTACTGATGCAGAACAGGAGAGTGATTGCTTATGCTTCTCATCAGTTAAAGAATCATGAAACAAATTATCCGACTCATGATTTGGAGATGGCAATTGTGGTATTTGCATTAAAGATTTGGAGGCACTACTTTTATGGATCGAAATGTGAGATATATATTGATCATAAAAGTTTACAGTATATATTTTAGCAGAAGGATCTAAATCTTCGACAGCATAGATGGGTGGAGTTACTTAAGGATTATGACTATGAAATCCTTTATCACCCAAGTAAAGTTAATGTAGTGGCGGATGCACTGAGCAGGAAGTCCATGGGTAGTCTAGCTCATATCCTAGTTGGCAGGAGACCCTTGATCCGAGAGATGAAGGATTTGGCAGATATAGGAGTGGAGTTAGATTTTGGATCCCAGGATCGGAACTAGGCTATGATAGCCCAATTTCGAGTGAAGTCACTGTTACTTGATGATATTAAAGTGGCTCATGATATGGATCCTTATCTATTAAAGCTTAAGGGAGATGTGCATAGTAGTAAGATGACAGAGTTTATAGTAGAGGATGGTGTATTGAAGTGTGGGAAGCATATATGTGCACTTGACATGGATGGGCTACGGGATCAGATTATGAGAGAGACTCATTATTCAGCATATAGTGTACATCTAGGGATTGCCAAGGTGTACCATGATTTGAGAGATATGTATTAGTAGCCTGGTATGAAAGGAGATGTAGCACAATTTGTCTCCAAATGCTTAGCCTGTCAGCAGGTTAAGTTTGAGCATCAGAAGCCATCAGGGTTGCTTCAGGAGATTGAGTTGCCAGAGTGGAAATGGGAGCAGGTTACTATGGATTTTGTAGTTGGTCTACCAAGAACTACCGGGGGTTATGACTCCATATAGGTGATTATAGATCGGTTGACAAAATCTGCTCATTTTTTAGAGGTTAAGACCAACTATACAGCAGCTCAATATGCATAGTTATATGTGGATAAGATTGTGCAGCTTCATGGAGTTCCTTTGATGATTATTTCAGATAGAGGTATACAGTTCACCTCCCAGTTTTGGAAAAAGTTTTAGAAGGCCATGGGTACTCAGTTACAGTTCAATACTGCTTTCCATCCGCAGACTGATGGGCAGTAGGATAGGATAATCCAGACTTTGGAGGATATGCTAAGATTGTGTGTTCTGGATTTCAAAGGTAACTGGGATTACTATCTGCCATTGAATGAGTTCTCTTATAACAATAATTTCCACTCTTCTATTGGTATGGCTCCATTTGAAGCATTATATGGTAGAAAATGTAGATCTCTAGTGTGTTGGGTGGAGCCAGGGGAGAAGCATCTTGAGGGGCCAAAGTTGATTAGGGAAACTATGGAAAATGTGCCTATGATCAGAGATCGGATGAAGACTGCCTTCAATAGGCAGAAGAGTTATGCTGATCCGAAGAGAAAAGATGTACACTTTGCAGTTGGTGACCATGTCTTCCTTAAGATCTCACCGATGAGGAATATTATGAGATTTGGGAAGAGGGGAAAGTTATCATCAAGGTCTATAGGCCCATTTGAGATTCTTGAAAAGATAGGTAATGTGGCCTATAGATTGACTCTTCCACCTAATATGAGTCATGTACATCCAGTTTTCCACATTTCGATGGTACAAAAATATGTGTCTGATCCATCACATATATTAGAGATATAATATGTGGGACGCAATGAGGACTTGTCCTATGAGGAGTATCCAGTGGAGATAGTTGATCGACAAGTCAGGCAATTGCAGAATAAAGAAATCCCAATGGTGAAAGTGCTCTGGAGGAATCAGTCGATGAAGGAGTGCACTTGGGAGAGCGAGCAGGAGATGAGAGGCAGATATCCATTCTTGTTTCAATATTGAGGTATGCATTTTATTTAAATTCAATGACGAATTTATTTGAAGGGGGGTAGAATGTAAGACCCTAGAAAGTTATAACTTATATGCATAATTTAATTCTCAGTATGTAGTTCAAAAATCTTAAAATAATGGAAAATAATTTTAGAGACACAGTTAGAAAGCGAACTAATTACTTTTTCGGAAATCGACGGTGTCGGGAACACTGCCGAGAAATTAGCAGTCCGGTCAACAGAAGAATTTCTGAATTGGACCAGGGGGTAAAAGATCACCTTAATACATGTGTAATTTTGGTAAAAAGAAAGAAGTGAAAACAATTAGGAACATTGAAAAAATAACCAATGGCAAAATTATAAATAAAAGAAACTTTAAGGTGAATAGTGAAAATTGGTCCGTCCGAGTTTCAGAATAACTCTAAAACTATTTTTATAAATAAGTATAAATTAAAATAAGCTCATTGAATCCCCATATTGAAATCTAAATCCTGACAGAATTGACAGAATAAATTACATAAGAAGTTGGGGTCAAAACCTAATTACTTAGAAACTTAAGGACTAAAATATGATTTGCCAATTGATTTTTATATATAAGCCAACACTTAGCCATTATCTCCATCTTCTTCTTCTTGCTTGTTGTTGGCTGAACCACCTCCCATCTCTTCTCCTCCATTTTTAGGCAAATTTCCTTAAAAAAAAACTAAAGAAAACCTAACTCTAACTAGTGTTCTTCCATCCTCCATCTTTAGATTGCTTGAAAACTCAAAGAAATTCAAGGAATTTGGAAGGGGAAATTTCGGTCACTTCACTCCATCAAGGTAAGGAATTAATTTGTTTGTTTTTATGGTTTAGTTAGATGATTTTAAGGTTGAATTGAATGGATTTTAGGTTAGATTGCATCAATTGATGTATTTTGGTAGAAAACCCTAATTTGCCTAACTTGTTTGAAGTTGTATGTTTTAGCTATGTTAATTAGAGTTAGTTTATATTAATTGATATTAGATTATGTTAATTGGAAGCTATTAGGTAACTAATTGATGGTTAATTTGATGTAGAACACAAAGATTGTCAAAGTTGCTCATATTGCCTTCTTTGAAAAATTTGAGTGGAAATCAATGTTCCAAAGCATTTGGAAGCTTTAGGTGAGTCTTATATGCATCAAATAACATGCCTAATACCTTAGATTGATCATTGGAAACCTTGTGCAAAATCACTATGTTGGCCAAATGCCCTAACACTATTCATACCTTTGAGTTTGTTTGTTTTTCCTTTGAATTCCTTAGCTATTTTGAACCATTTTATGTTGTTTAATCTTGTATATTTGATACTTATTGTGTTGCCTACAATGTGGATTGTTGTTGATTGAAATGGGCAAGCCAAACTTGCACCAAAACCTAACCTATTGGCTTGCCAATTTATGCCCACCAAATGTTTGATTAAATGACTAGTTATTTTTGCCTTGGCCTATTGCTTGGTATTCCATAGGCCTACCATTTGAATGCCATAATCGCCAACGACATTGGCATGCCAATTGGCTTACCGATTTCCTTTGTTGAGCTAACCTTCGTTCCATACCTTTGTTATTTACCAATCCACTTGTCATTGATTATATATCATATATTGCAATGCCATTGATTCAAATGCCATTTGATTTGAAAGATATTGAGTTTAATACCATTATTGCATAATGGTGTTTATTGATATGATGTTCACTTGTATTGACCAGAATGTGGTTTGACAGAGCTGCCGCTCCGACAAGGCAGTGGGTACATACTGTCGGCAATGTACAAATTGATATTGATGCTCTAGCCGGGAAGGGTTATTGGTCCCGCCCATAGGACTTGATCAGTCTTATGCTTACTTGATATGTGATCGACTGTGTGATTACACATAGTCTACGTGTTTCAGGACCCTATATCTGTCTTACCATATGATTCCATGCCATTGATATGACCATTTATATTCCTGTCAATTTCTGATATTGATTCTGTAAACCAACATGATTGATACTGTTCCATTGTTCTTTTATCATTATATATCATTGTTCCATCCTATTTGACTTGTGATGCATATAGATTCACTGAATATCTTATATACTCACCTTTTCTTTGTTTAACCATTTCAAGAGAGAAGTATACTGCAGAATCCCATTGTCTGTCATTCGTGAATTTCTGCTTGCTGTCATTTGATGTATATATTCTGAATTCTGTATTTTGATATTTATAATCTAGCTGCTCCATGGGGTATGTAAGGGTTAGTTAGAATATGGACATGTATATGTATATGTGATGATATTTCATGATGTATGATGAGTATATGGTATGATATTATGACTGTTGCAGCCAATCGCACTAATTTACATAGAGATTTACAGAATGACAGAATGAATGATAACTAAGCAAAATTAATAATTAATTGATGGTTATAGATTATGCATGTGATACTGGGTTCTACGGGTGCCGATTGCCATTGGCATTTTCCACATCCTAAAACCGTCGCAATCCGAAAATGGGTTTTGACAAGCTTTATAAATGCATGTCTAAACTTTTGGGATCCAGTTGACCATGTCTTTCGCTTTGGAGCTAGCATGGAGAAGATGTGTCCTACTTTTGAGGAATTCAGTGTTATTCTGGGTAGCAATCTTGATGTTGCTTTAGCTATTTTGGAGTATAGGATTAGCCATCTTTTTTTCTTTTAGGAAGCTACTGGGTTTAGGTCATGACTTGGCTAGTTCCATGGTTCAAGATGATCAGGTTAACCTTAGTGTAGTGATTGCAGAGTTCCAGGATCTCGAGGACCCTCATAGATAGAAATTCAAGATGTTGGCTCTGGTTTTCTATCTGACAGCTGGATATCTATTTCTAGTTCTCCTAGCTAGAGAGATATACAGATAGTGGAGTTTGTTGCTTAGATGGAGTAGGGATACTCTATTGCGATTTTGATTCTAGCAAAGACCCTTATTAGCTTGGATGCTTATTACCGAGTGTAGGGATCCTAGATAGTGAACCCAATCATCCTTCAAGTACAAACTTCTTCTTTTATTAATCCTTTTCTGCTTAGATTCCTTTCTTGATTTCTGACTTTTGCTTTGAAACAACTTAGGTCTAGTTAAAGGATCACCTTTAGGTAGTGGCTCCTCTAGATAGGCTACCTTATACTGTTGTTAGGTACCGATACGCAGAACTTTGATCTGATTTGACTCTCAAAGGAAGTGGACTATTTGGCTCTTGGAATTAGATCCAGAGGATTTTTTTATGGTATTACCCATGGTATGTGATTATCTCCTTCATCACAATGAGCTATGGTTATAAGATGGTTTATTTGATGGGCATGGGGCTAACCACCTTTTATCAGGGAACTAGGTTCTGAGGCAGATGGGCCAGTCTCAGGGTATTCCATTAGATGGTGTTATTTTTCCTACTTCTTTGATTACTGGTATTATTGCCTAGGCCATAATGAATGGTTGGAGGAGGTTCATGTGTTTTATCAGATCGGCTGGCTTGCCAAATAAATTGAAGGGCTATAATGCCTGGTTCATTACTTTTGTATGGCCTATTGAGAAAATTATGAGGGTTACCTTGATAAAGGAGTTGGAGGCTGGCATGAAGACTGACAACACACCTATACCTATGGCTGACATAAAGGCACCAGCTGATGGAGTGACAGAGATGACAATGATGGCTCTTGAGAAACCAACGGATAATAAGGATCCTAAGACACTAGCTGATAATGGGGATTCTGAGAGACTAATTGATGATAGGAATTTTGAGATACCAACTGATGATAGGGATCCTAATGATGATAGAGACATTCATCTTAGGAGGAGGAAGACTCGGAGTTAGAGACATTCTTTCTCAGCTTTCACCCATATTTCATATTAGTTAGGACTTTATTTTGACTTAGATGCTTTTGACATTTTGTCCGAATATTGGGATTTTTTTATGATTTGAATAAAACAATAAGGAAGCTTATTTTTTATATTAACCATGATCAATGAGACAAGATTTATGTTTTATATCTTTCGAATTTTTGTCAGATCAATGATAACAAAAATGAGATATTTACATTATTTTTTCTTTTTCTTCCCTTTTTTTCCTTTTATTCTTTCTTTTATTCATTTTTTTTCTTTTTTATTTCTTTTCTTTTTCTTTTATCATTGATATAATTTTTGCTCAAGCCGCCTTTTCAATTTTTTAACTCACCAAGCTACTCTAATTTTTGCCTAAGCCGCCTTATAAGATTTTCAACTTAGTGAGCAAAAGTCAATTAATTTTAGCATAAAAAATGATAATTTTATTATGATTTTGATCGTACCCAAAATGCGCTACCTACATATTTCAGTAAAACTTTTATATTTTAATTCTTTTCTCAGGAGAATCAGTTCCTCGTAGTTCTGTTTACAAAACTCACTAACATTATACAAAATATCTCTTTAATTGGTCTAGATTACATGGGTTTGAAAATTTATTGCCGTCCATATCCATGAGTGTGACTCTTCCACCAGACAGAATCTTCTTAAGCACATAAGGACCAGTCCAGTTAGGTCGAAACTTCCCTCTTGGATCATGAACTGGAGCTCTGGTTTTTTTCAAGATCAAGTCTCCTTCTTCTAATCCTCTATCAGTCACTTTCTTGTTGAAATATTTAGTAAGCCTCTGTTGATAACCTTGAATCTGATGCAAGGCATCCATTCTCTTTTCATCAATGGTATTTAACTGATCATGATACCCTTTGATCCATTCTGCTTTGCTCAGCTGATTTTCACGCATGACTCTTGTAGATCAAATTTGCATTTCTATTAGAAGGACTATTCCATGCCATAGATTAAATAATAGGGGGTTGCCTTAGTTCGGGTGCGACTGGAAGTCAGGTAACCCCACAATGCATATGGAAGATGCTTATGCCAATTTCCATTACTAGTAATCATTTTTTTATAGGATAGACTTGAGAGTCTTATTTACAACTTCAACTGCCCCATTTGTTTATGGATGGTAAGATGAAGACCTATGATGCTATATCTTCTCCCTTTTGAATAGACTAACTACTTCTTTCTAGAAATGTGAGCCATTATCTATTATGATCTCAAAAGATAACCCATATCAATATATTATATTGGTTTGAACAAAATGTACTACCCTTTTAGCATTCAACACCTGATAAGAGTTTGTTTCCACCCACTTTGTTAAACAGTCAATGGCCATTAAGATATACTCATGCTCGTTTGAGGATTTTGGACTAATGTGACTGATCACGTCTATACCCCAAGTTGTAAATGGCAATGGAGTAGCCGTCAGCTGTAGAGGAATAAGGGGTCTCTTCTATAACTTGGAAAAAATCTGACACTTGTGGTATCTTTGCACATATTTAGCACAATCTTCATTCATGGCTAACCAAAAAGTATCCTAGATTCATGATCTTTCTAGCTAGAGAAAAGCCATTCATATATGGACCCTATTCTCCACCATGAACCCATTCCATTATCTGCTGAGCTTCTACTTATGTTACACATCTAAGGAGAACATTATTCCATGCCCTTCTGCACAATACATCAACACTTGGAATGAAGTTGCATGCTAACTGCCTCATTGTCCTGGAGTCTGATTTTGATGCCCCGTTTGGATACTGCTTATTTTTTATGAAATTAAATATATCCTAGAACAAGGTTTACCATCAACTAACTAAATTTGCATGCAAGTAGTATCATACCCCGATTGTCGTCCACAAAGCCAAAGTTTCCAAAGCATCAACAAACTAATTCTTAGCTCGAGATAAATAATAAAAAGATAATCCATGAAAGCTTTCAGAGAGATCATTTACTCGTTGAAAGTAAGGCATCAAACGTTCTTTTTTTTATCTTCCATTTACCAAGAGTTTGGGAGACAATCATATTGGAATTCCTATATACTTCTAGATAATCAATTCTCATATTGATTGCACATTCTAAACCGCATATGCATGCCTCATATTCATCTTTATTATTGGTTACTTCGAAAGCAAGTTTAACAGTCATGGGTAAATGATCCACATATGGTATAACCAAAATGACACCAGCTCTGAAACCTTTGATATTAGTTGCACCACCAAAATACATTTTCCACACTTCTGGTTCTATTTCCATGATATCCTCATACGGGAATTTAATTTTAAAAGAATCATTATTTTCCACAGGAGCTACAGCTAATTGGTCAACTATGATGCTTCCCTTGATTGGCTTTCTCGGTACATACTTCAGATCCAATGCTGCAAGAAATGCCAACCATAGTGCCATTTTGCTATCAAGAACCGGCCTCTCCATAAGGAATTTCAAAGGGCTCTTGTTAGTGATAACATGTGTGGTATATGAACCCAAATAATGTTGCAATTTATGGCACACCCAAACTAGGGCTAGACACAACTTTTTAATCTGATTATATTTGAGTTCATGTATAAGCATGCACTTACTTAAGTAATAAATGGCATTTTCTTTATAGGAATCAACTACATTTTGAGCAAGCATTGCACCCATAACTTCTTGAGTTACAGAAAGATATAAGAGTAAAGGTTTGTCTAGTCTCGGAGGCTTTAAAATTGGGAGATTCAATAGATATTCCTTAATCTTCATGAAGGCTTGTTGGCACTCATCATTCCACTTCTTAGGAGCTCCATTTCTTAAAATCTTAAAGATCGAACTGCATATATCAGCCAGTTGAGCAATAAATCAACTGATGTACTACAGGCGCCCTAAGAAACCCCTAATTTTCTTTTCTATTTTCGGAGCTAACATTTCTAGAATTGCCTTTGATTTAGCTATGTCAATTTTTATTCCCTTTTTACTAACCATATATCCCAGAAACACCCTAGAAAATGCACCAAATAGACATTTTGCAGGATTTAGCTCAAGATTGTATTGTATAAGCCTGAGAAAGAATCTTCTTAATGCATCCAGATACCCTTCCACTATTTCAGACTTTATCAGCATGTCATCCACATAAACCTCTACTTCTTTATGAATCATCATGGAAAATGGTGGTTGCCATAGTTTAGTAGGTTGCCCCGATGTTCTTTAAACCAAGTGGCATGACTTTGTAGTAATAGATACCCCATTATGTGACGAAAGTTGTCTTTTCCTTATCAGGGGGATTGATTTGAATCTGATTATAGCCCACATACAAGTCAGTCAAAGAGTCTACCTCATAACCTACTATGCGGTTTACTAATAGGTCAATAAGAGGTAAAAGAAAGTCATCCTTCGGGCAAACCTTACCTAAATCCCTATAATTGACACACATCCTCACCTTTCTATTTTTCTTTGGTACTGAGACTATATTGGCTAACCATAAAGGGTAGGGAATTGGCTTGATGAACTTGTTCTTTAGTAGCTTGACAACCTCTTTTTTAATTTTTAGTGACCATTCTGCCTTCAAACTTCTCAATTTCTGCTTGACAAGCTTCATATGCTCATAAGTTAGGATTTTATGAACTGCAATGCTTGGATCAATTCCAATCATATCCTTAGGTTCCCATGCAAAACAGTCATTGAATTCCAAAACTTCTTGGGACATATCATGGTATGAAAATGCAATGTATGTAAGTTTCGGATTATCTTTTGTGTCAAAATTAATTAATTCTTTATTTTTCTTTTTTATTTCATTTATTTCATTTTCTTTTGTTGTCTCAATTTGATTAGAATCATGAAAAGAAAAATCTGATTAAGGAATATAAGAGGAAAAGGCAAAACTTTTATGTAATACCCTAGAAAATGCTACCATGATCGAACAGTAATATGTCTAGTTATTGGACTGGAAACACTGAAATAATGAAAGATAATTTTTGAGACACAGTCACAATGCATATGAGTTACTTTTTCAGAAAATGTTGGTGTTAATAACATTGCCCGAGAAATAGCAATCCAATCGACTAAAGAATTTTTGAGTCAAACCAGGGGGTAAAGAATCATATAAATACATGTGTAATTATGGTAAAAAAAAAGATGTGAAAAATGTTTAGGAACACTGAAAAAGCAAGTAATGGCAAAATCATAAAAAAAAGGTGAAACTTCGAAGGAATAGTGGAAAATTGACTGTCTGAGTTTCAGAATGGCCCTGAAACTATTTTTATAATAAAGTATAAATAAAAATAAACTATTTAGATTCCCACCTTGAAATCTAATTCTCAACAAAATTGTCAGAATAAATTACAGAAGAAAATATGACCAAAGTGTGATTAATGGAAAGTTTAAGGACTAAGATGTAATTTGTCAAGTTTGACTTAATATATAAGCATGCCTTAATAGATTTTGGGCCATTTTTCTTTCTTCCTCTTCATTTGGCTTTGAGCTCCCATCCATATTTCTCCACCAAATTTCTTTCAAAAATCAAAGAGAAATCAAAAGAAAACTTGAATCAAACCTTTAATTCTTTGATTGCTATCATTGGTTTGCTTGGAAAATCAAGCAATTTCAAGATTGGAAGCCAAGTGAATTTCGGCCAACACTCCATCTTGAGGTAAAGATGTGATTTGTTTGGTTTAATGCTTGATTTATATGTTTTAGAAGTCAATTAGAATGGGTTTAGTGTTTAATTGCATCAATTGATGCATTTGATAGGTTTTCCCTAATTTGGGAACCCTAACTCAAAGTTGTGAAGAATGAATCTTTGATTTTGTATTAGTATATGTTAATTGATATTAGAATATGTTAATTGGAGACTAATAGATGTTTTATATGTGATTGAATTGATGTAGAGATCAAAGAATTGGAAAGTTGTCATTTTTGCCTACTTTGAAGATTTTGGTGGCAAAGTGTGCAATTCAAGTGATTTGAAGTGCTAGGTGAGATTAATATGCATCATTTGTCATGCCAAATATGTTTAATTAAAGTTTAGAAATCAACATTGAAAAGGCCATCTTGGTCAAATGCCATTAAGGCATTTTTGCCTATGTTTATGGCTTGTTTTTCCTTGGTTTTCAATGCCTATTTGATCCTTTGTATATTGTTTATTGTTGGAAACCAAATGCCTATTGAATAACCTATATTGTGTATTTTTTGTTTGATATTGGGGAAATTTCAATGTTGCACCAAAACCTTGCCAAAATGTCTATTGAATATTGCCCAGCAAGTGTTCGATGAAATGCCTAGTTCAAATTCATAGGCCTACCATTGATTTCATCCATAGGCCTATCATTTGAATGCCATCGTCGCCAGCGACATTGGCATGCCAATTGAGCCAACTTCTTGACTTGATCTGTCCAACTTTTGACTCAATCCAATGTTAATTATTAATCGTAATACCATTGTCAATTGCTTCCTATATTGAGTATCCATTGCTATATCGCAGTCTCGTTTGATTAAATTCGCGAGTTACTGCTACTTGATGAGATTGATATTGTATATTGATATCTATTGATTTGTGACATGTTCTTATTGATTCCAATAATATTTGACAGAGCTGCCTCTCCTACAGGATAATGGGTATATACTGTCGGCAATGTGCACATTGTTTACTAATGCCCTAGCTGAGAAGAGTTATTTGGTCTTGGCCATAAGACCTGATCAGTCTTATATATACTGATATGACATTGACTATGTGTTTTATCCATAGTCTACATGTGTTCTGGCCCTATATCTGTATTATCTATCATATCCATGTGATATATATAAATATTGATCCCATTGACTTGTTTACAGATCCATTGTACTGTTTATTGATTCTATAGTCATATACGGTATTCTAATATTGAGGAGCTGATTATTATTCATTGAATATCTGTCTTTTGCTATTGATATCCAAGCCATTGTTATTGGTCGATGCATATTAGATTCACTGAGTAATCATTACTCACCCTCTCATTGTTTCCCTTTCCAGGTGCAGAGTAGAGGCAGATTCCTGACTTTTGTTCATCAAAGGAATTTTGCAGTATTGTATAGACAGTGTAATTAATTTGAACACTGTATCTTTACATATGTGTATTAGATTCTCCATGGGTATTGTATGATGGTATAGATAGAATGTATATATAGATAGAATGTATATATCATATTTTGGAGAATATATGTAATGTGTATATGATAATGGTATTTACAGAAAGTAACAGAATGAATGACAGAGTAACAGAATGAATAGTATTATGTGATATGTGGTTATAGATTGATATGCATAGTATGTGATGATGAGTTCTACGGGTGCTGGTCGCCTTTGGCATCTTCTGCATCCTATAACCGTCGCGATCCGAAATCGGGTCATGACATTTTATTACAAGAAAAGGTCCCATCATCATAGGTTATATCATAACTAAAAGAAAGACCAGAAAGGTCTTTTACAAACTCGTGATAAGAGAAGGAAGACACGGACTCAGATGACTCAGATTCAGACGACTCGGACTCAGACTCAGACTCAGACTCCAGCTCAAATGCTCGGTGTCATTAAGGTTGGCTATCTTCTTACAGTACCAATTTTGTAGTGGGGAAAGAATGGTTTGAATAAGCTTTGTAAGGTCTACTTCTACTTCACTTTCAATCACAAAAACTTGCTTAAAGAGAGTGAATTCCATATTTTCTTCCCAATCTTTCTCCAACATGTAGATTGGTTCGCATTATTCTAGATTAAGCCTTTTTTCTTAGCCTTAATCCTTAGCTTAGCCCTCAACTGAATTTCTTCCTCTTTTGTGGGCTCATAGTCAAGCCTGATTAATAACTAATTTTCAAAAACTTTGCACTGATTGATTACCTGTCAGAAAAATTATTGGATCGGCAATGGCGGATTTAGGATTTTAGATGGGGGCGAAAATTTATAAAATCATTTTTTTATGGGATTATATATATAAAAATCTAACTGTAAAAATTTTTAAAACTAGAGAGATAAATATAAAAAGTTTAGAAAAAATATGAAAAAAAATAAAATTTTGGAGGTCAATAAAAAAATTAAAAATTATAGGTATAAAATTAAAAAATATATATATATGAAATTAATGGGTCAGTTATAAAAAATTTTAGAATTAGAAGGATAAAAGTTAAAAAAAAAAAAAAAAAAAAAAAGGATAAATATGAAAAAAAAAATAACCCCTTATATCTATCAATATACTTAAGACACTTGTTAAGAAAAATTTTATACATAATAAATATATATAAAGAAAAACTAATTGCTTTTGTTTTTTTTTTACGATCGACTAGTAATAATTTTATTATTAATTATTTTTTTTTCTTAAATATATGACGATGAAGATCAACTTTAATAAAAAAAACAATTGAAAGATTTTTATCTGGAAAATAGTATTTATATTATAGCTTACTCACTTTTTAATTCAAATAAAACTAAATGAGGTTAGGGCCAAACCGAAAAATTTTATTAAGAGAAATAAAGTTAGTATAATAGCAAATTAGAAGACAAATTAAAAAGTTTTAGGAACAAATTAAAAAAATTAAAATTACAAAATTAACATATATATGTGTGTGTGTGTTAACATGTTCCTAGCCTTATATATATATATATATATATATATATATATATATATATATATATATATATATATAAAAGGTGGCAGGGGCCAGGGATGGATCCGCCAATGCGAATTGGAACACATGAATGTCTGGTAAGCACGCATGCTGACGAGGTATGATAACTCAGCACCAGTAAGCACCACGTGGCAAAATTATGCTGACTCATCTACCACGTTATCCACATCAGGCGGTCCAATGAATGAAGGACGTATTGGAGACAGAATTTTTTTTCCAAACCTCCTATCCATCCATCCTCTCTGTTTCCTCCTCCTCCTTCTTCTTCTTCGGCTCTTCATCGGTAATGAAACCAACAGATCATTTAGGAGATTTTGAGGTTTGTTATTTCTCATTTTTTTTTTTAGTTTTTGTTTTTGGAGATTTTGAGGAATGGTGGTGAGAATAATGGAATTGAAATTTTAGGGTTTGATTCAATTGAAATCCATAGATCAAAACTTCATCTTGGTTCGATAAGAGCATATTGAAACCTTCATCTTAGATCGAAATCACCACAGCTACAGTTGCCTTCATCCAAACTGCTATCGTCAACATTGTACAATAGATACAATTCTTCTACGGAAGGGCTTGAAGAATAAGAAATGGCAGGACGTTACCCAATTCTTCTAATTTCCAGTTTCTCTTTCTCCGATCTGTCTATTCATTTCTAGGTATGGATCAATTCCCACATATCTTCAATTTTTAGGACAAAATTTATAATACCCTTTTTGTAAAACTTGATTCTTTTTCTATCAAGCTGTGAAATTGAGCTTTTTAGGTCTCTCTTTCCGATTTTTCTGTATGGTTGCTGAGAAAATTATGGTTGCTGAGAAAATTATGGCTAAGAAAAGAAAATAAAATTTGGATTTTTATATGTTTGACGATAGGAGCAGGATTTGCATCAATTGATTTTATTATTCTAATGGGTAATGCTGAATATCTGAATTTTATTTGTGAATTGCCTTAAAGTATTACAGAAAGCACTCTCACTCGATTATCCAAAAGAGAAGGTATGAGAACCAGTATCTTTTCACCAAAATGTAGGTATCGATGGTTTACCCTTCTCCACTTGTTTTCAAAGACAAATGTGTTGCAATGTATAAAATAGAGGGGTTCTTCAGAGCAGCTTTATCAAATTTGTTTCCCATAGAATATATACGTACATATACACTGAATATCCCTTAGGTTTGAAAAAAATCTTCACCATTAAAAAGGAAAAAAGTTGATTTTATGTTTATTACCTGTTTGGTTTTTTATTGTTGTTGTTTTGTATTATTAATTAATTTCTCTCATCCAGTATTATATATAAAAGAGTGTACTTTGGCTTTGGAAAAAAAAAAAAGGAAACAAATGGCATAATTATATTTTTCTCTTTATAAGAGAATGAGAATATTTAAAAACAATGATGGATACAGCTTATTTTATTTCTTTCTCTTATGGATAACAATGGTTTTCTTCAGACAATTGTTTAATTTATTTCTCTCATACACGTGTCCAGCGTGCATTGGACCAAATTTCCATTTCACTTAATATGTGGCCCCAATTCCCATTAATCAGCCATGCTGATGTGGAAGATGAGTCAGCATAAATTTGCCATATGGTGCTTACATAGCGTTAAATTATCATGCCTAATCAGCACATTGTCATACCTAATCAGCAGATCGTGCTTACCTAGCATTCATGTGTATCGATCATGTGAGTTTTCTGATTGATGATCAGTCCATACAAAATTTTTAAAAATTTAATAATTAATCTACGAAAATCTTCTTATTAGCGATCAATTTAAAAAAATATTAAAAATTTGGATATATGAATATTATTTATCTGTACAACCTGAACCTTCATGTACTGCTTAAGACGATCTTATTATATCGCACTACTCATTTCTCACTCAAATTACCATTCCCATAACTAGGGCCGGAACCAGAACTTTAAAATCTAACTCAAGTTTGGAGGGCCTAACTGAAAAGCAATAAAACTTGACATATCATACTATGATTTCATATATACATATATATTTCATGCTCACTTAGATATAAGTATTGTGCCATATCAATTATCTTTAAAAAAAAAAAAATGCAACACCATTAATTTGATGATAGTAGCCTGTTTAATAGATTCTTGGAGGGGCACAATAGTCAAACAATGTAATTTAGAATAAGTGAAACAAAAATTGCAGTATATGATGCGAATTTGCACCTGCAAAACTGTTTATTTTAGCTCAAACAACAACATTATGTATGGGCTTTTGTTGTGGGGGGCTAACTTTATTATTAAGGGGGGCTCTTATACTATATATGAAACTTTTTTGGGCTTGGGAGGGCAGAGGCCCCTGCATCCTAGTTGGTGGTTCTGCCCCGGCCATAACCAATAAGCTTGTTCCACCAAATTCATCAGCACACCATAAATCAACAGTTGTTATGACACAACCTGTATTACCGACTTATGTTATACCCCAGTATACCATATCAATACCCTTTTCAAAAGATCTAGGCTGCGCTATGGTTAATACTACTGAAGGAAATATTAAGTTGATGCCTTTTAAGACAAAATGGTAACAGTTTCGTACACCATGAACTAAGGTCCATCATTCACCAAAACAGGATTATGGGAAGCATAAAGAGAGGGTCATAATTGATGAAATGGACTTGGATTTTGGGCTCAAGGATAATAAAAATAGAGATGGAGAACTTTATGAGGTGGAATTTATTCTTTCTGAATCGGAGGGAATTACAATGAGTTGCATATTGTGGAACTGTCAAGGGCATGGGAACATTCGTGCAGTGTCCAATGTCAGAGAGCTTTCAAAGCTCAAGCCGCCCACTGTGGTTTTCCTCATAAAAACCAGGTTACACTCTTCACAGATGGAGTATAATCACAAAAAAATTGATTTTCAATGTGGTATTGATGTTAGTTGTGAGGGTGATGGGAGAGGTCGCAAGGGGTTTGTGCCTGACGTGGAAGGATGCTTTTTCTATTTCTTTATTGTCCTATTCCCTTCATCATGTTGACGTCGAAATTACTGAGTCTATAGATTTGAAAAAACGGTGATTCACTGGTATATATCGTTGTCCAGAAGACAATAATAAACATTAGACATGGTCTCTTCTTCGAGAACTTGGGCACTGATCTACAATACCTTAGTCATGTGGGGTTGACTTCAATAGCATTTTTTGAGATCTTTCAATGCAATGTTTGATTTTTCTTCGGCTTTGTCTTTGGCTTGGAGGATTTGAGCTATAATGGTAATAGGTTTACCTGGAATAATGGTCAGTCCAGTTGTAGTAATGTTCAAGAAAGGCTTGATAGGTGCATTGCTTCTCAATTTTGGTGTGATCTTTTTTCGGGACACAGGGTTGATCATTTGGTTCAGCAAGGATCATATCATTGCCTAATTTTTATGCAATGGTTGATTCCTGAATTGAGAAAGAAGAATAAGGATAAACCATTTTGTTTTGAGGCCATGTGGTTGACACTACAAAAATGATAAGAATAGGAGACAAATTAGGGACGAATTAAAATTATTAGTCACCAAAATTTAAAAATTTAGCTAATTAGGAGACATAATTGATGTCGTCTTTTATTACTATTTAATTTTAAATATAGGGACACAAATTTAGTTATTTAGGAAATACATTTTATATTGTCTCCTATTATAATAAAATTTCCTATTATGATAAAATTTAAGATATAGTGACATAAATTTAATTAATTATGAGACTAATTTTATATTGTCTTCTATGATTATCAAATTTAAGATATGAGAACATAAGACAATTTTTTTATTGTCATATATTACTCTACAATTAAAGACAGAGGACATGAGTTAGAAGACATTTTTTTATTGTCCCCAATTCCTCCAGGGAAGTAATATTTTTATTACTAGTAGCAATGAGTTAGAAGAACATTTTTTTTATTGCTCCCATTTTCTTTAGTATTTCACTACTAGTAAAATTGGGACTTTCATGTTTACGGTGAAATTGGGCTTCCGTATTTAAGATGAGAAAAAATAAATAAATCTCTAAGTAAATGAGATTTTAATTGATGAAAAAAGGGACAAAAATAGGAGACAAATTAAAATTAATATTTAAAGACCTAATTTAAGAGATAAAAATTAATTGTCACCAATCCTACAAGGAAAGGGAATATATCATCAGACTTCTACCTAAATTAGGAAAGGAGATAAATTAAAATTTTAATATATATAAGAAGGGAATACGCTATATTATATGTATGGGAAAGAAAACGAGCGGCAAAATTATTCTTTTAGGCGCCAATAATTAAATTTAGGGTAAATAATAGATTGAATTATGTTTTGTGATTATTTCAAAAGCATACTGCTGTAAAATTAAACAGGTATGAATTTTTATAATCATCTGATTTCTTGATTTTCATATAATTATTTTTTTTTATGATTTTCATATTATTATTTTTGTTGCAATTGAATATGTTGTTAATTTACTACATATTGTTTTTCTTTTTGTTGTGATTGAATATGCTCTTAATTCATCTGTGATTGTTTTCAACTCTTTATGTTATTGTTCTCTTTTCAAACTTAGCCATACACTTCCTTGCATCTCTTGTTCTTC
>CANXYC012561531.1:0-11414 GCA_948193065.1 Aleurites moluccanus | reverse complement strand
GGGTATCAGTAATACAATGTGCACAAGGCCGACAGTATTTTCTCACTATCCTGTCGGATCGGTAGCTCTGTCATACCACATTAAGGTCAATATAAGAAAGAAACTTATCAATGGACACCATTATGCAACAATGGTATCCTCCATTTCAACAAGCTCAATATCAATCAATCAATGACAATTCAAATAGTTTGGAAATCAACAAAGACATGAAACAAAGTTGGAGTCAATAGAAACGATAAACACATCGATAGATACCATTTCAGAATAATGGCATCGGCAATATCAGTAACTCATCAGAATCTATTGGATAAGCTTAAAGTCGATAAGACATCAATAATAATCGATAAAATAATGACCAAAAATGGGAACAAACATAATTTGGTCATTTGCGGCCAAAAAGTTGACGCAATTGGCATGCCATTGTCGCTGGTGATGGTGGCAATCAAATGGTTGGCCTACGGATTTTTTGGCATGGTTTCGGTGTAATACTGACATTGCCCCAATTATCAACAAACAAGCATATGGAAAGCAATTTATAGGCAACAATCACAATTCAATAATCGTCAACAAATGAATCAAATAGGCATGGAAAAACAAATCAAAAGTATGAACAAAAACAAGGCAAATTGCACAATTTAAGGTTCGGCCAAAGGTCATTTTGCACAATTGGATTCCAAATGGCATTTTATCAATTTAGGCAAGTAATTTGATGTATAAGAGACTTACCTAACACTCCAAATCACCAAGCCCAATAGATTTGCTACCTAATTCCTCAAATCCTCGGTTTAGGCCAAAATCAGCGATTTTCTCTGAACAAATTTTCTACAACGAAACGAACATCAATTAAACATCAATTAATATCCAATTAACTTATTCTAAAGCCAATTTACACATCCTAATTCATATACTCAAAATCCAATTACAAAACTTCCATACAGGGTTTCAAAATTAGGGAAACTTGTTTAATGCATCAATTGATGCAATTAAACCATTTACCCAATCCTATTATCATAAATTTAACTAATTAAACCATAAAATCAAACAAATAAACAATTTATATATTTTACCTAAAAGTGGCTGAAATCTCCCCTTCTTTGTTCTTCAATTTTTCTTCATTTTCTATGGCTAATTTTGATAGATTGGTGTTTGTATGATTTTAGTTTATGATTTTCTACAATTTCCTTTCACAAATCATGAAAAAAAAAAATCAAATGGGAAGAAGAAATGGAAGCTACGGCCAAATGAAGAAAATGAGCAAAAAAAAATTTCTAAGTCACATTTATATAGTAGGACAAAATTGGTAAATTACACTTTTGGTCCTCCAATTTTTCGAAATTTGCTTTTGGTTCTTTTTCACTTGGTAAATTACTCTAACAATTCCATTAGGAATCAGAATTCAAAGTGAATATTTAAACATCTTATTTTTATTAATATTAATTAATTAAAATAGTTCCAAAGTCGTTCTGAAACTCAGACTGCCAAATTTTTACTATTCACCGAAAGTACCATTTTGCTCGCTTTATCAATGTTCTTTATTATTTTCTCATATTTCTTTTTACTTTATTCACACATGAATAAACCTTATCATTAACCCTCAATCTAAATTCAAAAATCCATCCGTCGACCGTTCTGCTATTTTTACAGCAGCAATATCGATACTGACAATTTCCAAAAAAATTTCTCATTTTCGCTCTAACTGAGTTTCTAAAATTATTATTGGTCATTTCGATGATTTTAATCTATATACTAAGAAATTTATCATGCATATATGAGTTAGGACTTTCTAAGGTATTATAATTTCTTTATCGCACTATGGCGTAGAGAGAGATATTAAGCTTGGTGGGTCAATTTCTTCACCAACTAAATATGGCTTGAGACGATGACCATTAACTTTGAAGGATTCACCTTTGTCATTAGCTATTTCAATTGCTCCATAAGGATGAACTTTTATGACTTTAAAAAGACCCGACCACCTTGATTTTAATCTTCTAGGAAATAACCGTAACCTAGAATTGTAAAGCAAAACAAGTTCTCATTCATGAATTTCTTTATGGATTAAATTCTTGTCATGACATAATTTTATACGATCCTTATACAATTTTGCGTTTTCATAAGCATTCATCCTTAATTCCTCTAGCTCATTAAGTTGAAGTAACCTTTTCCGCCCCACCTTCTTCAAGTCAAAATTCAAAGCCCTTGTTGTCCAATATGCCTTATGTTCAAGTTCTATGGATAAGTGACATGACTTACCATAGATTAATTGGTAAGGTGTAAGTCCAATGGGGGTTTTAAAAGCTGTTCGGTATGCCCATAGAGTATCATCCAATTTTAATGCCCAATCTTTCCTTGAAGAAGAAATCGTCTTTTCTAGAATCCATTTGATCTCTCTATTGCTTACCTCGACTTGTCCGCTGTAATACCCTATAAAAGCATAACATGTTTTGTGATTAAAGTTCTCAGTATATGGTTTAAAATTATTAAAATGACTTATGATAATTTTGAAAACTCAGTTAGAGCGAAAATGAGAAATTTTTTCGGAAATTATCGATACCGATATCGCTGCAGCAAAAATAGCAGTACGGTCGACAAATGAATTTCTGATTTTGGCAAGAAGGTAAATGATAATATATATTCATGTGTAAATACAGTAAAAATAAAGATGAGAAAAATATTTAAAAATATTGATAAAGTAAACAATGGCAAAACCGTAAATAAAGAAAACTTTAGGGGAATAGTGAAAATTCGACAGTCTGAGTTTCAGAACGGCTTTGAAACTATTTTATTAATAAGTATTAATAAAAATAAGATGTTTGAATATTCACTTTGAATTCTAAATCTCGACGAAAATGTCAGAACAAATACCCCAACGAAAATGTGGCAAAAGCATAATTTAACGAAAGTTGAAGGACCAAAAGTGAAATTTACTATTTTTGTCTTACTATATAAGCCACACTTTCAATTTTTTTTTTCCATTTTTTGTTCTTCTTCACCGTGGGTTTTTCTCTCCATTCCAATTTAATTTTTCTTTCAATTTGTGAAGGAAAAGTGTTTGAAACTTGAATTAAACACCAAATAATCCATCCTCCATCAAATTAAACCATAGGAAATCAAGAAATTTTGAAGAAAATGGAGCTTGAATATTTCGGCCAAATGAAGAATTTTAGGTAATTTATTGTTTTGTTGGATTTTATGGTTTAGTTAAGGTTATTTGATGTTAGTTAGATTGGGTAAATGGTTTAATTACATCAATTAATGCATTAAGTATTTTTTTCCCAATTTTCTAACCCTAAATCAAAGTTGTAAGATTGGATTTTTTGTAAATGAGTTAGGATGTGTAAATTGAGTATAGAATAAGTCAATTGGATATTTATTGGTGATTAATTGATGTTCACATTGTTGTAGAAAATTCGATTGAAAAAAGTCGCAGATTTAGGTCTATAGCGAGAATTTGAGGAAGTGGGTGGCAAAACAATTTTGCTAGGTTATTTGGAGTGATAGGTGAGTCTTTTATGCATAAATTTTCATGCCTAAATTGATAAAACGTCAATAGGAATTCATATGTGAAAAGGCCATTTTGGCCGAACCCTAATGTGGCAAATTGGCTTGATTTTTACTCTTGGTTTTGGACTTATTTTCCATGCCAAATTGATATGCTTGATGAAGATTATTGAGTTTTGATTATTGCCTATAAATTGCTTTCTATATATATGTTTGTTGATAATTGGGGCAATTTTAATGTTGCACTAAAACCATGCCCAAAAATCCGTAGGCCTACCATTTGAATGCCACCGTCGCCAGCGACAATGGCATGCCAATTGCATCAACTTTTTGGCCGCAAATGACCAATTTATGTTTGTTTTCATTATTGATTGCTAGACCTTTGGTCATCTTATATTCGATTGTTATTGATGTCTTATAGATTTTATGCTCATTAAATTGATTACTAATGAGTTATTGATACTTGCCGATGCCATTATTTTGAAATGGTATCTATTGATGTATTTATTGATTCCGAGGTGGTTTGACAGAGCTGCCGTTCCGATAGGGTAGTGAGTTCATGCTGTTGGCATTGTATACAATGTATTGTTTGATACCCGGTACTAGGAAGGGAGGTCCTAGTCATAAGACCCGATCCGTCTTATGTTTATTTATATATACATATATAGTGATTTGTGCTTAACACATTTCTATGCGTTTCATGGCTCTATATCTGTCATTTCCATCTTGTCTATGTGATATGTAATTCATTGATGTGATTGTTTACTTACAGTCATATTCTATACTTGATTTTGTATTACAGATATTCCTGAGCAGATTGATTCATTTATGTCATCTGCCTATTGTTTATTGATATTCCATTATCCATTATATTGGTCGATACATATTAGATTCACTGAGTATCATATATACTCACCGTCTCACTGTTTACCTTCTGCAGGTGCAGAGTAGGAGGCAAATTCCTGGTTTTGTTTCTTTAAGGAATTCTGTAGTCTGATAAAGACAGTGTAATTAATTTGAATATTGTATCTTTATATATGTGTATTAGATGCTCCTTGGGTATTGTATAATGGTATAGACAAATTGTATAGGTAAGTGTATGAGATATATTAAAGTATAAATGTATATGTGTATATGTCTATGGGAATTAAAGAAAGTTACAGAATGAATGACAGATTAACATAATGAATAGTGTTTATGTGAGTGTATGATTATAGACTTGATATGTGAATTGATTGTAATAGATGTTTCCGCTGCAGTATAGTATGAGTTGTATTGATGAGATTGATGGGTTCTATGGGTGCTGGTCGCCTCGGCATCTCACGCACCCTAGGAACATCGCGGCCTACCAGATCAGGTCATGACACTCGCTAGTTTGTGGGTGATATGGGGTAGCAACCTTATAAGTAACCCCATATTTTTTGAAGAGACTCTCTATTACTTGATTACAAAAGTGTGAGCCTTCATCACTTATCAATGCTCTAGGAGTTCTAAACCTTGGAAAAATTATTTTCTTAAGCATTTTCTTGACCACCTTTGCATCATTTGTGATGGTGGGGATAGCTTCAACCCATTTGGATACATAGTCCACCATTACCAAAATGTACTTGTAATCCAAGGAACTAGGGAAAGGACCCATGAAATCCATTCCCCATACATCAAATAGTTCCACCTCAAGGATACCATTTAAAGGCATCTCATTTCTTCTAAAGATGTTGCCCATCCATTGGCATTTATCACATGTAAGAACAAAATCTCTAGCATCTTTGAATAATGTAGCTACCAAAAATGACATTGAAGTACCTTGGATGATGTTTTAGATGTACCAAAGTGTCCTCCTACATCTAAGGAATGGCAATACCTCAAAACTTCTTAGGTCTCATCTTAGAGGATACATCTTCTAATCAAGCCATCAGTACATCTTATATAGAGAAAAGGTTCCTCCCAATAATAAAACCTACTATCATGTAAAAATTTCTTCTTTTGTCTATAGTCCATCCCATAAGGTAGTACACCACTTACCAAATAATTTTCCATATCCACAAACCATGGAAGTTCCTTAGAAGTTAGACTCATCAAGTGTTCCCCATGGAATGTCTCATTAATTGGCACACCATCATCATTCTTTTTCAGTCCGTTTTGATTTAGCCTAGATAAATGGTCCGCCACAAGGTTCTTACTTCCTTTTTTGTCTCTTACCTTCCAATCTAACTCTTGTAACATAAGAATCCACTTTATGAGCCTTGGTTTTGCATTTTTTTTTTGCTTAGAAGTTACTTTAAAGCAGCATGATCTGAATATACTATCACTTTTTTCCTAACTAAATATGCTTTAAATTTATCAAATGCATAAACTATAGCAAGTAGTTCTTTTTTTGTAGTGGTGTAATTAATTTGTGCATCATCAAGCAACTTACTTGCATAGTAGATCACATAAGGCTTACCCTCTCTTCCTTGTCCAAGCACGACCCCTACCACATAATTGCTAGCATCGCACATTATTTCGAACAGTTGTGCCCAATTTGGCGGTTGTAAAATAGGTGATGATGTGAAAGCCTTTTTCAAGGTATCAAGGGCTTCTTGGCATATATTATCAAATTCAAAAACCGCCTCCTTGGCTAGCAACTTGCATAGTGGCTTTGCTATCTTAGAGAAGTCTTTAATAAACCTTTTATAGAAACCGGTGTGACCAAGAAAACTCCTTATATCTTTGACATATTTTGGTATGGGTAGATTTACAATTACCTCAATCTTGGACCTATCAACCTCAATGCCCCTTTAGTACTATTCCTTTTTGTGCCATGAAATGGCATTTTTCCCAATTAAGTATAAGCCCATGCTCCTTATACTTTTTAAGCACTTTAGAAAGATTCTCTAGGCAATTTTCAAAGTTAGTACCATAAACACTAAAGTTATCATAAAAACTTCAACATATTCATCAATAAGATCACTGAATATGGAAAACATACATCTTTGAAAAGTAGCCGGAGCATTGCATAGGCCAAAAGGCATATGCCTAAAAGCAAAAGTAGCATATGGGCATGTGAATGTAGTTTTAGATTGGTCTTCAGGATATATAGGGATTTGGTAAAAACCACTAAGACCATCTAAGTAGCAAAAATATGAGAAATTGGCTAATTTTTCAAGTACTTGGTCTATAAAAGGCAAAGAAAAGTGGTCCTTCGTAATTGCTTTATTCAGCTTTATGTAGTTTATACACATACGCCATCTCGTGATAGTTCTTTTGGGTATTAAATCATTTGATTCATTTTTCACAACAATTAAACCGCCCATTTTAGGGATGACTTGTACTGGGCTTACCCAATTACTATCACTAATGGAATATATGATTCCATTGTCGAGCAATTTAGTAATTTCTTTTCTTACTACCTCTTTAAGGGTGGGATTGAGTAGTATTTGACAATCAATGGAGGGTTTGGCATTTTCCTCCAAGTTTATTCTATGCATGCATACCTTAAGACTAATTCCTTTTAAATCATTTAAAGAGTATCCAATAGCTTCCTTGTGACTAAGCATCATTTTATTCAAAATATCGATTTTAGCACTAGACAAGGATGAATTTACAATAAAAGAATATTTAAAGTTATACAATAAAAGAATATTTAAAGTTATAATCAAGAAAAGAATATCTTAAACTTGATGGTAATGGCTTGAGTTCTAACACTACCTCTTAATTAAGTGAACCTCTTCATTAAGTGAAGTATGCTTAGGATCATCATCTTTTTCTAATGGTTCAAACATTGAAGGTCTTGGGTGATGATATGGAATAGTTTCCAAACGGTTTACACTTGCTTCTACTTCTTGATATGGTATAATAGGATATTGACTTATGCATTCATACTTAACTTCATCAATACATTCATCAATTATGTCAAATGAGTCAATCCTACTTACTATTTCCATTGGTGTAGATTTCATTATTTTAAAAACATCAAATTCTAAAATTTCATTATTTACCTCAAAGGTAATCTTACCCTTCTTCATGTCTATGATTTGTAATACACTAGGAAGCCCCATCTTGTAAGCATGAATAGATTATCAGTTTATGGTTTAAAAGCATTGAAATGATGGAAAATAATTTGAGATACAGTTAGAAATCAAATGCAAAACTTTTCCGAAAATCGTCGGTGTCGAAAACACTGCTGGGAAAATAACAGTTCGGCTAATTTAAGAATTTTTGACCTAGACTTGGGGGGATGAAAGAAGTTAATTTTATGTAAAATTATGGTGAAAATAAAGAGTTGAAAAATATTTTGGAACACTGAAAATAAGAATAATGACAAAATTGTAAATAATGGTAATTTTGGGGGTAATTTTGGAAATCCACTGTCTAGGATCCAGAAATGACCCAAAACTATTTTTAAAGGATAGAACAATTTTAAATAAGGTATTTCACTCCCCACACTTGAGGTTAAATCTAAACAGAATAGACAGAACAAATTACAGAAAGTTTGGGGTCAAAAATGCAAATAAGAAAAATTTTGGGCCAAAAGTACAATTAAACAAAGATGTGGGACCCACCAACTGAATCAAACAAAAATTCTAGAGAAATCAAAAGGGGTGGCCGGCCATGATGCTTGAAAAGTTGATTTTTTATTATTATTAAGTGATTTTTTTCTTTTATACCAATAGGAAGTAAACATGTGGCAAATCTAGACTTTTCCATTTTCTTCATTAAATTCAAATTGGTTTTGGTGTATGGAAAAGAAAGAAAGAATGGCTATTATAAAGAGGGAGTAGCTGAAACCCAAAAGGGAAGAGAGCATTAAAATAATTTCTATTCCTTTTCAAAGAAAATCAACCAAAATTTGATAGGAAGAGATGAGAGAAAGAAGAGGAAGAAGAGGAAATTAATGGAGATTATGTAAGCTGTTTTAGTGGAACAAAAAGGAGAAGGAATTTCATGGTTCAAGTTTAAAGTAAAGATTCCTAAAATTAGTTATTTTATTGTATTTAAGAGTTCTAAGGTTTGATTTGGCAAATAATTGAGGTAATTAAGCTAAAAATGTAAAGAATGAGTTAGGGTTTATACAGTTTCTGGAATATGTTTGATGGCAGTAAATTGTGGCTATTATTCTAAAATTTTAAAGACTGAATTTGAGGATCATTAAAAAATTAAAGTTGTATATAAATATTTTAATTAGATTAATGTAAAATTAATTTGGAAAATTCAAAGTGAAGAAAGAGTTATTGAGTAAAAACTGTGACTGATCTGAAATTAGGTTTTCTAGAAAATGCTACTGTATTTTATTTGTACAAACTGATAGAGATAGAATTAGAAGATGTGTTCAAATAAAAAGAGTTCATTTATGTATTATCTATAATCATGTAAAATATTTTTTCAATTGGATTTGTGGTTTATGATATATTGATTCATAAGTATAATCTGCCTGGATTGACTGTTTAATAGAACATAGGTTACAAAATTCTATTAGTTTGAGGACCTTAAAATTTGAATTAGAGAAAGTGTTAGAAATAAAAAATGTTCATTTATATGTTATATAAATGATTCCAAAATGGTTTTGTAATTTGATGAGTACTGAATTAATTATAGTCATAAAAACAGGGCATATCTGGATAGAGATTTCAGGGCAGTAATTTAAATTTGGAAATTCACTAATAATTGTACAGTGGTACAAAAATTCTGAAATTTGAATATGTTATAATTTTATGTGTTTATTTTTAATATGAAAAATAATTAGAGTAATTGGTTAAGTATTTATTGAGTTATTAGCAAAAGAACAGAATCTGCCAGTATAGGATTTCAGGCAGAATGCAAGGTAGAAGGGCTGGTTATAGGCCTAAGTTTAAATTAACTCTATAAATTGTGTAGTAATGATTTTAATGTGAATTTTGGATATGTTAGAACCTTATATGTTAAGTTTAGTTAGGAAAAAGAATTGAAGCAATTGGAAAAGTGTAGAGAGAGATATGAGTAATAAAACACAGGCTGCCAGTAAGGTTCTTTATAGACAAAATGCTGGTAACTTGAAAATTTGAGGAATTTTCTTTAATATAAGCATAAGTAATGTAAGTTTATGTTAAATAGTATCTAAATGGAAATTAATTGGATATGTAGAGTCAAGAATGAATAAGAGATGCGATGGGAACCATAAGAGATTAGGCAAAGAATCAAGGATAAAGGAAAAGGGAAATGTACAAGTCATAAGCTAAGGTGAGTAACATCATTATGCATGCCATTTTTGATTTGTTGACCCATGAACATGTTTCCTTCTTGATTAAATGTCACTTTGTTATTGATGATCATTCTTTGATCTTCCTAAAGATTGAAATTTATCCATATTTATTGATTGCTATTGATATGGAAATGCCTTTGTGATTGACAAGTAAACTAATGCGTATTGATCGAAAGTCATTGTACCATAATGTTCCTAATGATTACTGGCTATTGATATTGATTTTCCATTGACCCATTTTACATGTGAATTTGATAGAGCTACCGCTCCGATAGGATATTGGGAAAATACTTTAGGCGATGTGCATATTGTATTACTGATGCCCTATCTGGGAAGAGCTATGGTCCTGGCCATAGGGTCTGATCAGCCTTATGCTTACTGATACTGATGTGATACTGATATTACTGGAGACTGTATGTTTGCATATAGTCCATACTGATACTATTGGAGACTGTATGTTTACATATAGTACATCCCTTTATGTGTCTTATCTACATGATACGAGTATTGTTTACTTGATCATTGAATTACAAACTTATATCTTATTACTTACCATTGATATTTTTATTACCATATACTTATATCTCATATACAATGACGTATGCTTGCTCACTGAGTATTTTTATACTCACCAAATTAGTGGTTTATAATTTTTACAGGGATGTGTTAGAGGAAGCTGATTCCAAGTCAATTTCTTTTCCGACTTGGGACGTCAAGTACATCGAGGTAGAATTGTATTTGTTAAAGGTCATTAGTGATAATTCTTAGAGCTCCATGGTACTGTGTATAATTTGATGATTGGGTATTATAATGATGTATGAATAGTGTAATATTTAATATTACAGTGGCATTCAAAATATGATGTGTAATGCATAATGATTGAAAATATCAATGATAATAAAGTAATAAAGACAGTGACAGAGGTAAATAATAAAATGAAATTTTCATGTTTTGAAAAAAAAAAAAGATTTAGAAGTGCTATGTAGGACTGTTGAACTGTGAAGTTGAGGGTATAAGGCTGGCAAATTATTGGGAGTGTAAAAATAATTTTAGTGCATGGTGTGTAATTTATGAAAGACTCGGTTTTGGGTCTGGAATAGTGTTAAAAATTACAAAGGAAACTCTAGCAATTTTTTTGTAAAATTTATAAGAAATAAATGGGATATAAGTATTGATTAATGAATTAATATTGATTGAATGATTGATGAATGGATTGTTTAATGGGTTTTACGGGTTTCCGGTGACCTTAAGTCTACCCGTGCCCTAGGACCATCCCTGCCCAAAAGTGGGTCGTGACATAGGTGGTATCAAAGTTAAAAGTTTAGAATATGTGTCATAAGTATGAATGTGTTAATAAGTGTATCATAGAGCATAGGATTTTCGTCTCGTCATTTGAAGTTATCTGTTAATATAGTTATCCATTATGAACTCCTTCCTCTACTTCATGTATATATATTATGTAATATTAAGAGAGAGTGCTTAATAAGAATTGAAAAAAAGTGATAAGTAAATTGAAAATGAATTAGAATTAAAAGCGACTAAAATAGATTATTGTACCGATTGAATCAGTATATGATAAGTTAATATCGAATTACTTAGGCAATATGATTGTAATAACTAAATTAGTAGCGAAGAAATGATTTAGAGAAATGCAAGATTAATATGATAATGTTGAAAGGTGATTAAGCTTCATGAAGAA
>CANXYC012560505.1:0-15928 GCA_948193065.1 Aleurites moluccanus | reverse complement strand
TTAATTTTTTTAAATTATAAATAATTATTTTTGTTTTTTTTTTTTTTTTTTTTTTTTTTTTTTTTTTTTTTTTTAAATTGAATACCAATTTAATTATTAAAGAATATATCATTAATAATGAAAGATTTGAGTGTGAAATTTTTAAATTTAAAATTGGAAAGGGAAATTATGTGAGGTTAAGTTTCGTCATTAAAACCTGCTCCAAATTTAAATTTACTAAGTAATTTAATTATTAGAATAAAGATCTCAAATTAAATAAATATTAAAAGTTAATTGAAAGCACATATTAAGTCTTATACCTGCAATTTTAGAGTTTCATTACTTATTAATTTAGTTTTTATATTTAATAATACCATTTAATATTTAAAAAATTAAAATTTCTATACTTTTAAATTATTGATAGCATTCCATTTAATTAAAATAGTACAAAGCTTTTAATTTAAAATTTAAACTTAATATAATAAATTATTAAATTATTAAATAATTTTACAATTTAATAATTTTAATACGTATATATTATTAAATAAACACATAAATGAATGTATTTTTCATCGTGATATAGTCCCAATTCTTCAATTGCAATCCAAAGAATGATTCAGTTAACTAAACAACTATCTTATTGCATAACTGATACTAAGAGTCAGAACTCTATAAGGTAGAAGCATAAGTGGCAGCCCCTTCCTATTAGAGCTGTAAAATTTAATATTGATGTAGCGTTTAATATTTCTAATAGGTGGGCTGGTATTGCAATAGTTGGAAGGAATTGTTTTGGCAATTTGATTTATGGGTAATGCATTTGGACAACATTGTGAATCTAGCTTGCAAGCTGAAGCCTATGGTATTTTATCAGCTGTTCATATGGCGAAATCGTTGGATCTCCAACATATTATTTTTGGGACAGATGCAGAAGTCCTAGTAAAAGGCATTAAAAATGGCAGCAGCAACCATAGTAGCAATTGTTGATGTTCTTTATGTTCATAGATCAACAAACAATGCTGCAAATTGGGTTGCTAGAATTTTTTTGTTAAAATCCTGTCCTTTGAATTGGGTGGGAAATCCTCGCAAAGGTTGACAGATATTTTGTATTATGAGGCTTCAAGCTTCCCTTCTCAATGCATTAAAGCATTTCTTTTATCTAAAAAAAACACATAAAATTTAATTTTATTAAATACCAGTACACCACTATAAGATTTTTAATGTAATTTAAAAGTGGGGGACGGTGGTTGGAAATTTCTAGTCCCAGCAGGTCACGTGACATGGGACGCTTTAGGTGCCAGCTTTCGATCATTAGCAGATGCTACCAACTTTCGAAATTCCAGAGACTTCTTAAAGTTACTGAAGCTTATTGTATAAACGGGAGCATCATCTCCAAAGTCTTTTATGTGGGGAGTGATTGGATAGCAAAACAGAGTTGTGATTTTAGAAAAGTTACCATGATACATGTTAAGTTTAATTTTTTTCTATTTTTAAATTTTAAAATAATATTTTGAGTTAATTATAAATATTTAAAAAATTATTTAACATTTTATAAATTTTAAAATAATATTTTATATTTATATTAAATAGATTCAAACATTTTTGTAATCTTTAAATAGATAAATTTGAAATTACGTTATAACTTAATAATAAAAAAAAAGTTACTGAAATTGAGAACAAGAAAAAAAAAAAGAAACAAACAACAATTGCTAATTAAGGCATCCGTCTAATTTTTTTACCAAAGTAAAAGTAAAATTCCTTTCATTAAATGGCCATTAATTACTGCCCTTACTTATTAAAAGTTTAACTTGAGTATATGAATGATCATATTTCGGTAATTATCACTTATATTATCATTTATATTTATGAATTGATCAATTTATCTCGAAGTGAAAGAAGGTTTAATATATTCATATGCACTGCGTCCTTTTAATAATTTTCGGTCTGGACTCCGGAGGCCCTGTAAGTTTTCCCCATGAAGAAATTTCCTTGTCGAAGCAACAGTTTCTTTGCTTCATGATCACTAGCACGTGTCTTGTGGAACCCATACCTATAATTCATCACCAATTTAATGGAACTTAATTATATTGCTAAAATACAAATTAATCTACTGGTAAAAATTAAATGCACGTTTAATTTAATTTAATATATGATTTGTTAAAATTATATAATTAATTTTGTTAAATCTTAATTTAATTTAATAAAAAAATTACCAAAAAAGAAAGTGCCTATAGGAAAAAGCAAAAAGATGGCGACATTATAGGACAAAATTTAGCTTCTCGTAATTGCCTTGGTAACACTTGATTCGTAAGAAACAAAAACAAATGGCTGCCAAGTAACAATGATGGATTCAATGTGTTTATTAGAAAATAAGGAATAATATACTTTTAACAATTAATTAATTCAATTAATAAGTTTATCTTATTCATTATAATTTCAACATTAAATTTATAGTTTTTATATTATCTCCGTCCCATAATAAAGGTCTGATTTTTTTTTAACAGGTCATAATTTAATTATTTCATTTCTTAATTTTAATTATATTTTATTTTAATATTATAATATTCTTATTAAAAAATTATATTTAAAAAATGTGAAAGAATTTAAAAGGTTGAGAAATATTAAAGTAAATGAATTAAAATAATAAAAAAATTAAAATAAATTAAAAAAATTATTAATAATATGTATTTTACATTTATGATATTTATCATGAAAGAAGAAAGTAATATAAAAAAGAAAATCCACTGGCTACCCAGTGCCTTGCCTCTTTCATTTAAGCCACATGACAGTCTGTAATTCCAGAGTTTTCACCTACCTCTATTTCCCACTATAAATACCTCCTCAGACCTCACTCATCTCACTTCTATGCATCTTTCGGTTTCAGCCATACACTTCAAAAAAATGAAGCAACCACTCTTTGCCACCCTTTTGCTTCTTTCTCTTCTTCTCACTTCCTCTCTCTTTGAGGTTACAATGGCTGGTTCAGGTACGTAAACATATAATTAATTTTCTTAATTTCTTTAGATTTAATAGTTTTTAGCATGAAAAAAGTGCTAATTAATTAATTTAATTGTATTTTTGTGGACAGCATACTGTGACTCAAAGTGTGGGGCGAGGTGCGCAAAAGCAGGAATACAAGATCGGTGCTTGAAGTACTGTGGAATTTGTTGTGCTAAGTGCAATTGTGTGCCCTCTGGAACTTATGGGAACAAGCATGAGTGTCCTTGTTACAGGGACATGAAGAATTCTAAGGGCAAGCCCAAGTGCCCTTAATGGATCTAGTTTCAACTTTCATGCATGTGATCAATGGGAAGTTAATTAAATGATTATGTCGAGTAATTAATACATTGGATCCTATTATAAAGAATTATGATATACGTATATATATATATATATTTTAATTAATTTATTACATGCTTGTAGAGTTTGGATATTATATATTAGTATTAGGTTACGTAGAAGTTGGAATAAGTATATCAATGGAATAATTTAGTTTATGGAAAATGAATGGTTTGTCTTTTGCTCTAGTATCATGCTATTAATGGATTCCATCTACTATATACTGTGTAATGCTCTAGTAGAATTAATTTAATAATAAATGGGATTGTTTAATGATTTCCTATTGAGTTTTGAAATTAACATCACATAATCTTGAAGACAATTAATATAATACTACTGGATTAGAACATCTCTTTTATCCTCCATGTATAGTATTCTAATTATTTACATTATGTTTGGTTTGGAGGAAAAGTGGGTGGATAGAAAAGAAAGGAAGGATGGATTGCAAAGAAAATCTTTGTTCCACTATTTCGTTTGAAGAAAATACTTAGAATGATTGAAGCCCCACCAAAATCAATCTGCTTAATTTGGGTGGATTGGCGAAGGGATTAAGCTATCATTTTTATTAGGCATCCGAATTTGCTCTTGTTTCTAAGTATGAAATATATACTTTAGATGGCATATTAAAATTTTATATAATATATCTCGATAATAAATTTATATTGGATTTTTCTTACTTAAATATTGAAAAAATATACTTTAGATGGATTTTTTAGTCTACACAATAAATTGCATCCTTTCTGCCCTCTATCCCTCCTTTCCCATTTCTTCCATCTTCTCAATTTCTGATACTTTCAACCAAACACAGGCTTTATTTGCTTAAATAAAAAATAATTTTTTTTTTACCGAAAAATATTATATATAGTACAAATATATTATCAATTTCAAAAAATAAAGCAACTTATTTTTAGGTAGAAATAAACTCAAGCAATTTCAATTTGGATAGTAAATAAACTCAAACAACTTATAAAAACTAAAACTAAACATAGTCTCAGTTTTAGCCATCTATACTAAACATTATTGGCCAAAAATAAATGAAATTGGATTGGTTTAAATTTTTAATTATAATGCATAAGTTGTTTGGTGCAAATATTATGATATTAGACTCAAATAAATACTAAAAAATTAATTTAATTGTTAACTAAATTTCGTTTTCTATTTTATTACTGACCGAAATTTATCCCACTCAAATAGTTGATTTCAGTAAGTCGGTGCAAAAACTCCAAATTTTGTACTATTTTATGAGGGGGAGATAGACAATAGACACTTATTAGTTTAATAGTTGTGGAGATGGGTGGACTTAGGTTGACTGGTTTGATGAGGAGCATTCATGTGAAGTGTACAATGATGTAACAGGCACTTTGAATTTTGGGGTCCACAATTCTTTATGATGGTCTTCTGATTCGTGCCACCTGATAATACTATCACTATTTCCTGCAAATCACCATAGGCCCACTGTTTTTAATAAAAGCAAAACAAAATCTCTCTTCCAACCTTTATTTTTCTTTAATTAAAAAGAAAAAGAAAAAGAAAACCAGGAGAATATCCTAGATATCATCACTTAATTGTTTTCATTTCCCATACTATTTAATTAACATATTTGCTTTTGTTTTCTTTAATATTATTTCATTTTGTGGCCTAGTTGAATTGTTTGTAGTAATGTAACCATATTATTAAATAAATTTTAAATAAAAATTGCATTGCATGCCTTAAAATTTCAGGTGGATGATAATTAATTAATTGATTGTGCCTGAGGTCTTTTCTGTCTAGGAGAAATTTTGATTGGAGAAATGGAATTAGGAAAGACTGATGGAGTTATTTATGATCTTGCCTTCCAAGAAAATGATAACAGCTCATGTGGAGGGCAAGCAACCTGAACCGCTACAAGTTTCTCTTCCACCACCGCAGAATGCCCCTGGTTTTTAGGCGGGCTAAAACAAAGAAGTTTCTGAGTTTATCAATTAAAAAAAAAAAAAAAACCTTTTTTCTGGCTTGCTTTATAACTAAAAAAAATTAATGGACCATAGGTTATTGGAAACAATGGTGAAAGTATGAACAAGTCAACGGTCAATCTGATTATGATTATATGTTCAAGTAGAGCCCAAGCAAGATTATAGATTTATTCACAATTAGATTGCTAATCTAAGACGTATGAATTCGTTTTTATCAAGTTAAGAGTGTCAATGCTAATCTCATAAACATCCTCCTTGTTGAGTTTTAAATTAGTAACTATAGTTAAGCCACGAACGAGGAAATGAGTAACGAGTTCCTCCGATACTGTGTTAATAATTCAATTGGAAAAAAAAAAGACATGTTTTACATTTCTTTAGGTTTATGCTTCATCATTATGAATAGAATACATGCCACTATCCAAATGCAAAACAAATTATCTAATCACTGTGTTTTCCATTTTCTTTTTTCTTTCAATTCTATTCATTTTACAACCGTGGTCAGCAAATTTAATCACCCTCGAAATTCTGTCTAAAAAATAATTAGTATTTAGGTGCATCCTATACTAAATAGAACCTAGAACATTAAGATCACAATGGCTGCACCTCTTGCTCAGCAACAACAGCACCAACAGGCTCATACATGCCAACCGCTTGTTGTCTACGTCTCCAGACCATCCATATGCCAAAAATGGATAAACTAACGAGCAGGGTAGCCGCGACTCCAACAGATACTGCCAAAAAGTGTTTCTGCCACCATGTTCTGCAACATGCCAGAGCAAACAAATATGAATCCCAAAGAAAAACACTATCCTATTATTGCATATAAACAGCCAACATAGTCAAATGCTACATCCTAAAACATGCAGAATAATAATGCTGAAACAATAGATGAGGCATTGGTTAAAAATCTAAATCATGCAGAACCTCTAGCACAAACAATATCATCCTGCCCAAATTTTGGCACTTTTACAGTCATAGCACTAAAAAAAAAAAAAGAAAAAAAAAGGAATGCTTAATTTCATTTTAAAGGAATAAAAATTTAGAAGCAATTCAAAACTTAGCATTTGGGTTGTGAGTTGCAAAAATAACTTAAAGATAACAAAACATACAGCTTTCTTTGAGGCTCAATGTTCCATTCAACCAATTGATAGCTCCCAAATCTCTCAGGAAACTGCAACCGATGATCCCTTAACTGCAGAATTATGTTCTGCACATAATAAAATGAAGCAAGTTACAACAATATAATCTACAGATGGGAAAGGATCAAGTTGCATGTACAGTAACTATGGTCTCAGAAATGGCATGATTACTAATGCTGTGGTATTACAAATGTAATCAGCAGACTCAGCAGGAAAGATGCCCCATCTGACAAGGTAATTATTTCCTTCTGAAGTGAAATTCAACATGTGAACCTGAATATCAAACATACACATGAATATTGGATCAAAATTATATTCATGCAGAAATCTGCCAAGGGCAGGTAAAATTCAAGATATCAGTACATGCCAATTATTAAATTAGAAGAACCATTCGTCAGTATGTTGATCTGCTTGGATTAGATTCAGTGCCAACAGTAATTATTAATTGGTTATGACTAACAGACTGAGACCAATTTTCCAAGCTAAGTAAAAAGATTAGCACCCTCTTGATCTGCAGGGATTTAAAACAACTCCCAGTGGTAAAATAATTCCCGTACCTGCAAATTATTAACTTCCAACTCATGGGCAATGAATTCTGCTACTTCTGTTAGGCTGGGCTTCATGTAAGAGTTGTTGACACTAATTAACATATCAAACGATATAATTCCAATTCGATGTCCACCTAAAATCTCATGCAGGGAGGCAAAAAAAAATAGAGATTCAATAAAATATTCATCAAAAGCATACTGGACTTGACTAAGCATCAATCACAAACCAAAACATGTTGATGATAGAAGACAATAATAGAGAAATTACATCACTGCTAATTGATAATGACAATAAAAACAAACCATACACTTCAGAAGTATCGAGCGCAGGTGAAATGAAGCATAATTGTATGATAGTTATGCATTTCTATCAATCATAAAGCATAAAAAATAAGCACAATGAAACGACAGAAATGCAAACAAAGTACTGGAATGCAAAAATATATACGACTTCCCTTCTGAATATTTTTGAAACATGGACAATTAATATCACAAGCAAAAGGGATAGTTGTGGAACTGAAAGGCATGACTGAGATGTGACATGCTAGATTTGTTTATCTTCAGATCATATTTAGCAAGTTCCAAAAATGCCAAGGTTCAAACCATGATTTTAAATATCGGCCAATATATAGGGTATAAACGCAATCATAACAGTGAAAACAGGTACAGTGACACATTGACAATTATGATATGAGAAATTTTCTAAACAAATTAACGGTAGCACCAACTGTGACGGTTACACTTTGGCCACGACACGTTGACACAGCAACAAAGTTTCTTTTTTTATCCAAAATGATAAAAAGGTTGAAACTTGAACTCTAAAAGACTTGTTAAAAAACCTAGAATATTTTATACCCAAAATCCTGCTTCAAAACTCCCACTGTAATAATGTACATAGACTGGAGAAGAATATGAGATCCCACCTTTGCTCCAATTTTCTTTAATTCCAAAGAACAATATACTTGGCTCAAGTCCATTAGCAAATAAAATTTGCACAATTCAATAATAAAATTGTCAATTTATCGAACGTTGCAGTAGACACATCCCACTAACACAAAAGCATTTTACAAGCAAGTAATAGCATGATCAGAAGTTTTAAGAAGAAGAAAGGAAATAAGAACTGAACCAACAACATAGGCTAAGAATTTATTAGGATTTATGCCGCATATTTTAATTTAAGGCACAGCCTATATGCCATGGAATTACCTCCAAAGAAACCCGAAGGCAAGCCACTTGGGGCTTGAGTAGGAAGCATTCCTTTACTAATATTATAGACAAGGGAAACTGCAGGAGCTGGAACAGGCACAGCAGGAACTTGCAGTCTCTTCCATAGTTCAGAACAATTAGTTTTCCAAAAACCAATCTTATCATTCTCCCGATCGTAAGTTACAAGAGTATTCCGTACTGTTATTCCTGTCTCAAAGAACAACAATGCAAAAGAAAAGGTGTAAGAGAGGCCTCTTCTACGTTCTTGCATTTTGCTGGGCGAGAAGAACCTAAGGGGTTGAGGGTTATAATGAACCTTAACTTTGGAATAGGAAAGAAAATAGAGTATGGATTTCAACCACGATAAAAATCAATTCACCTTGATATATAATCCATACCTCCTAAAAGAGTAGTTGGATCCTTCCCATTCTGGAAAATTCCCAAGCAATATGCACCACTCACCTTCGTATGCTTTAAAGCATGACATGGAGAGAAGACAGACAAAAAGGAAAAAAAAAAACACATGTTACAATTTTAATGAAGGAAATAAATTGAAATGAAAGCAAATGAAGCAAGGGGAGTGGGGTGTCAAAAAGAAATTCTAGAACTAGTCAAATTACCCGGAAGAGGTAGTTTTCCGGAGACAGGGACAATTTTTTACCATTGCTGAATACCAAATTAACCTCGGGAAAAATTTTTGATAGTTGAGAAACTTCCCTGAATGACATTTAGTAAAAAGAGAAAAGAAAAGGAGCACATTCATCAAATCTTAGATCCAAAGCAAATATGAAACAAAAAATGCAAAACATCAAGATTTATATTCTTATCAAAGGCAACACCTTCCAGCACCAGAAAAACAAATATCATTGTAATTTGGATCAGGGCCATGGATTTGTTTGAGGAATCGGACTTCCTTCATAATCTGCATTCAGTACAGTAACAAAGCATTACTATAAGAACTCCAGCCATGGAAACTATAAAAACCTGGTTTGGTGAATAGACACTGAAGTAAGAACTTAAGCTGTTGAGAATACAACAAAAGCATCAGGCTCTACTTATGCTGAAACTAACCACTTTTGGATTAAGCTGCAGTTAATGTGGCCTGCTGTAAAGCCTTCAATTTTAACATCAATCAACAGCACCACCAAGTTCACAAAAAAATACGAAATCTTAGTCATATAGAATAGCCCCCAACCCCCCAACCTAGAAAAAGTTGCTAGACGTCATCCAGGGTAATTAACCCACTGTTAACTTATATAGCAAATACTTGGAACTCAAAAGCAAAAATGTCACTCATCATACAGTACAATATGTGAAGTTTAATTTTTGATCTAATGCCATAAGATGATGAAATTATAACACAGTAGAACTAAATTAGTAAACCTTAATCATAGGTTCTTATATAGATGTAAAAATGATGTATAGTGGTATCACCATCACAGGAGTGTTACCCATAACAAAAACTGATGTACAGTACTTTCAAACACGTGCCCATCTTCCATTTCTATTTTCATTTGCCATGTTGAAACATTCAAATACAGCAATTTCTTCTCTTTTTCATATCATCACAATTCTTGAAAAGACTATATGATTAATTTGGTAGGGATTTATATTTTACAGATTTGTTCAGCACATTAAGGTTCATTCATCGCTGCTGGCATAAATGCCATGCATATTCTTTTTGAGCCTCAATATATCATTGAGAAGTTTGGATGAAACTCCACTTGGTACAACTAAAAGTTCCTTCTATTGCCATTAATCAAAACAGCAAGATATGCAAAAGAACAACAATCCAACAGACTGCAAACTTGACTTTTGAACCAACTAAAGTAAGAGAATATTGAAACGAGATCATGATATCTTACAGCACCCTTAAATGCAAGAAATGCTTCTTCTGGAAGGTAAGCATATGTAGTTCCACTATCCAAAACTGTTCCATGCTTTCCGTCAAAGATTCTTGGGTTTAACTTCAATTGCTTCCCAGCTACTTGCAGTTCCTTCAGTTCAATATTGTAATATGGACTGTTGACATCCAAAAACTACAGTAAATGTGTGAGATGCCCTAAAACAGATACTTGAGAAAAATCAATCGATAACATTGATGCCAAAAATGCAGCATACCTACGGTAAGGGTCTGAATGGGTAAACACCATATCAGGGGGTGGAGAAATTCTACCGAGAACCATTGCTCCCCCACCGACATCCATCCCACCATAACATAAAGAAAATGAATCATTAATAACATCCTTTTCAATAAGCTGATCCACGATACTGAGCCGACCACGACCCAACCCTATTATTCCATCAGCTCTTTGGCTGAAAAGATCACCAGTTTCCACATTTTCACAGCCAAAAACAGCACGCTGAGGTGTAAGCTCACTTTCATTTCCAAAAGAAATGACATCCTCAGCAAGCACACCACTACTAGAGCTCATCTCAGCATACCGTCTCTCATAAGTGCATTGCTTTCCCTCATCATCACAGTTACAACTGGGGCTGCACTTTATAGGTTTGTAGGTGCTAGATGACTCTGGTTGGAACCTTGGATCCTATATAACAACAAATAACAACTCTTAAGCAGCTGAGCATAATTGGATCCAATAAAACAACAACTCATATCTGCAACCAACAGAATTGGATATTCAACCAAGCAAAAGAAAGGATTAACTTCATAAATGCTGAAAATTCTGAGTAAAAAATGATAACTAATTTTAGAAATCCACTCATAATTTTTTTTTTTCAATACAGTCTCAACAACAAAAGCTTTTACGCAAAACTTCATGGAATTCAGAAAATACTAAATCATATGAATTAAAGTAGATGATGCAATCCGAAATTACATATATGTAGAATTACAAATTACGCTATTGAAAAAAAAAAATTACAAAACACAGAATCACAGCAAGCGAAACAGAAGAGACCAGACCTGATGCTTGCCGCATTGTTCACAAGTAGAGCACGGAACATATGTTACAGTACTGCCAGTATCCACAATAAGAGCGAATTCCTGCGGAGGTGTCCCAATAAATAGTCGTGTCGTGTAATAGCTGGAAAAGGAATAAGAAAATCAGCGAGATCAGCGACAAAATTCAAGTAAAAAAACTATATGCTACAGTATATATATATATATATATATATATATATACAGTGAAAGCGAGAAGAGAATACCCGTTCAAGAGGAGATCGTCATAGAGGCGCATGCGAGCGTTGGGGAGGTCCGAATTTTGGAGTTGCCGCCTGTTATAGTCGCCGCTGAAAACTTTCCGATGAGCGGATGTATTAGGGGTTGAGAGATGGAGAGGAATTATCATCGGGCGGCGTTGATTATTGAAATCGATAGGTGAAGAAACGACGCCGTAGATGATAAATAGATAATAGAGGATGGCGGAGCGCAGCAAAGCCATGGCGGAGACGACGGTCAACGAAGGAGGAGTTGGAGTGTGAGAGAGAGGACCGAAGAAAGTAGTAAAACTCCGTCCTAGTTTATAAAGATGCAGAGAGACGAGGGAACTCATTTTGCCGGTTGAGTAACTAACCAATCATAAACAACCACATGCCACGTCCCTCAACAAAGTTCAGTCAACAAGTCTATTCTCTCCTCTCTCTTTTTTTTTTTCCCTAATTAATAGCGTTACACAATTTAAAAAAAAAAATTTATCTTAGTCTTATTTTTCTGCATTTTTGGTACAAACTACGCCATTTTATAAACTAATTCTTCCTGTTAGATTTGGAACCATAAAACAATTAATTCTTTTAAAAAAAACAAACAATGAACTAGCAACTGAGTAAAATTACTAAGGAGGTTGATAATGATAATCACTGTAGTAATTATCCTAATTATTTTAGTGTGAGGTGTGATTTAAATTCAAATGAGTTATTTTATTCATAAAAAAAATCCTATTAATTTAAAAAAAAAAATTAAAAATTTTAATTTTCAGTTCACTTAAAATTAAAATTTTAGTTTCATCACATAATAAATTGATATATAAGATAATATAGTTTTAAATTTAAAGTTTAGAATAAAAAAAAACATGAATTCAATTTTTAAAAACCTTATTCTTAATGATGAGGTTGGAATTAAGGGTTTTTTTTTTTTTTTTTTTATAGAAAAGGATGATATTATTCTTGACAATAATCAGAGGCCATTGCATCAGCTAAAAATTCTGGTGGACTATCAGTTCACACAACAGCATCTTGAAAGCAAGCAAATGAGCTACTTTTGGTTCGCAGCCCTTCTAACAAAAACAGGCCTAATATTATCTATACTCAGCATAATAATTAAGTTCTAGAGATTGAAGAAATTATCAATTAAACGAAATGGATAATGTTCACTGTATGAATGAACAATGTTGTAGGAGCATCTTCTACAAAAAATGCATAAGAGTAAATCATCAGAACATTCAAACAAAACAAAAAATTAATCAGAACTAGGGGTAGGTAGGATTTAATATTTATTTTAATTGGATTGTAAATATTATTTTTATGCTTTTGTCTAGAGATGGGAATGTGTGACACAAATTGCCATCTCTACTTTTGTCTTAGTTAAATGTAATTACGTTTATTAATTTTAAATTAAGTTTTAACTAATACGACGTTTAACGAACCATTTTAGTACAAATTCATTTTTATATTCAATGCAATAAATAAACATATTTTTTGAAATTAATTGTATAGTGCACTTAAATATTAGAATATAGCATATTTCTTTTTGTGAATACATGTAAATTATAAATATTTATAGTAGGAAAGTATAATATTTATTTATGAATATTTAGTAACAAATTATAAATTTAATTTTTTTATAGTTATAAAATATATTTTAGCGCAATTAAATTCATTATAAAATTTGTAAATTAAAAACCATAATAAAATAAAACTATTCAATTTGTTTATTTGAAATACAGTTCAAACCCGTAGGAAACTGAGAATGTTAGATTTATTTTTTGCCCAATATAAATTATATTTGTCTTTGACTTGTATAAATTATAATATCCCATGCAAGGAATGAATAAACATCTTAAACAAGCATTTGCTTCTGTACAGAATTAGAATGGAGAAAATCAATGGCTCAGAAATATTTTCGACAATCAGATATGATCAAGATGGTTAAATGAAACACAAAGATTTGCTTTGTGCAGGTTGAAAAACAATTCAGAGCCCTTGCAACAAACAGTGATAGGGTTTTGAACCACCTGCAGTATTCTCACCAAAAATAGGAAAACAAAATACTTTATACGACAATATGAAGATAATCAAAATGCCATGTACTAAATGAAATAATCATGGAATCAATGTGTACAATGTAGTGGGATAATCACACAATATACAGTTCCAAAATCACTTGTATTATCCCCTTGGAAGAATCGTACACAAAATTCAAGTTAGTTCCTATATAGGGGCAGATAATCAAATCACAATGCTACATCCTTCTCTGTCTCAAAAATCATATAGAGTACAAACACAACTATCTCCATGGTGAAGGATACAAGGACAGCAATTACAACAAAATCATAGGCCACTCAATTACAGTTGTAGATATCTTTGGACTGAAGTACATCCTAAAGAATGCACGTCTACAAATAGAGCAGTCTCTCCCTGTGAAGCCAAGCAAGCACCTTTTTTCCATAAATGTTGCTGCGCATTCTTGGAATGTTAAATTGAATCAGTTCTATCAAAGCTCTCAGGACTGGTCCCTGCCCTTGCAAAAAATCGAAACTTATTACAACAAAGCCTATTCCTCAATTCTCAATTTAAATAACACTTGACACGCTAAAAGATTATCAAACATAAGCTAATCATGCATGATGAAGTCGCAAATCCAATGAGGGAACATATGGTCTCATCAGGTTTTGAATAATTTTGGATTTGTGTATTTAAGCTGTATATTTTTTCAGCACCACAAAGGATTAAGGAGGAATTGCTTTTGTTAAAAGATCTATTAGCACTTAAGCATTTCGAACAATGGTAGTCATTTCAAAATTCATGATCCCCTCTGATTTACTACATTCAACTAAACAAAGATACTGCACAAGCATTCTGAAAAAAATAAAAAGAATGCATTTGATCCCTTATAATAGGGTAAACATACTTTCTATCCTATGAGACAGAGAACTAGTGGAAGTTGATGTAGACCAATTCATGCAGTTTCAGTTTGGGAAGCCCGTCCAATGTGGGGTTAATTGGCACCATAAAATTTAATTGCAACATGGGGAGAGCACAAAAAAATTTAATTTAATATTGAAAATCATAGTTAACTCATCCACGCACCAAAGCCAATTAATTTAGCCAGACATCTCAACAATTTTTTTTCTGATATTTTTGAATTAAGCCAGTTGCAGCTGCAACAAACAAACTAAAAGTGCCGATTGGATAACATAGTTTCCAAATGGATCAACAAGGAGCGCAGAAGCATTAAAACTCCTAAGCAACTCCCAAATAATCAGTGTATATTGCTCCTCTCTTGACTCAGAGAAGAGCTTTTCCACAACATTACTTCCATACTTATTGCAGGCAAGAGCTGCATAACTCCCTTCAAGTTGTCAGAGAAGATTAGCTGTGATTTGTGAGGCCCTCAATCCCAGTAAATGTTGTACCACATAATTGCTGTAGAGAAGAAAAGCAAAAAAGAAAGTGTACAGAAACCTTATTAACCATAAAGAAACCTTTTCAAAAAACATTAAATGGATTAGGTTTTATTAAAAACAGACCCATATCGATCTTCCACCAGGAGTAGTGCATTTGATATTATCTCAGCAACCAGACGATCTCATGGTTCACCATGAGAGCATTCAACGCATTGCTGGAGTACACAACACCCGCTTTTGTCTATTGCAATTTCAAAGCAGCTATCTGCTACTGCCATAGACAATCACCATCATGGTTGTTAAAACCGGATCGGACCGGCTAGTCAAACCAGAAAAATAAGTAATCAAATTAAGGATCGATCTGCTCAGCTCCTATTTATCTGTTCCCAAAAATCGGTGAACTATCGAATCGGATAGATTTTTTCAATTCGAGCAAGTCAGCTTTTTTTATTTTTTTTTTAATTTTTGATCAGAGCGACAGTGATTTTTGTTTAGAAAAAATGGCATTGTTTTGAGTTAAAAAAAATTAAGTAAATTTCAGTAATTTCATTTCAATTTTACCCCATACCAAAACTTATCCGCCAAAATCATAACCATATTATATGTTAACATATTCTGTGAGTAGATGTTTAAACAACTGAATGTCTATAACTTACTATATATATAACTTTTGACTTAATATGATTGAATTGACACTATAAAAAATATGATCTTATATAAATTCTTGATTTATCCATAATTGCATTATATTAATTTTTATAATATATATAATAAATGTCAAATTATATATACATATATATGTATATCGTTTTTTTTCGGTTATATCCCAGTCGAACCTTTGACTCTCTATTTTCACCGATTTTTTAATCGGTCCGATTTTGAAAACATTTATCACCATTAGAAACCTCATGAAGCCAGATCTCTGACTTATTTTTAGGGAAACATTTCAAATTGGAGAAAGCAAATCTGAGAACTAGTTGAAAACATGCAAAACAATTGTGTTATAAAGAAAGAGGATTGATACATAGGTCAACCAAAACTTTTGTGATTGACATACAATGGAGTCTTTGGGGGGGGGGGGGGGGGGGGGGGGGGGGGGGGGGGGGGGGGGGGGGGGGGGGGGGGGGGGGGGGGGGGGGGGGGGGGGGGGGGGGGGGGGGGGGGGGGGGGGGGGGGGGGGGGGG
>CANXYC012560503.1:0-44359 GCA_948193065.1 Aleurites moluccanus | reverse complement strand
AAAATTAATTCATTTTTCTTAAAAATTTTTATTTCTTAATTTAATATAATTTTTTTGTTTTTTCAATTTTTAATCTTTTTTTTTTTTTTTTTTTTTTTTTTTTTTTTTTTTTTTTTTTTTTATTCAGGTGAATTACTGCAGGCTATGTTTGAATTAAAACTTAATCATTAAATTTATAATTATAAAATATTTTAAATTATGGTTCAAATCACTTTCATTTTTTGCTTTAAAAATAAGTTTTTGAATGAGTTGAGTCGGGTCATAATAAATTTTTTATGAAAATAAATTATCTATATTAATATTTTGAAATTTAATAATAAAAATAAACATTACAATTTTAAAATATCACATATATAATTTAAGTAAAATAAATATAAAATATTTAAAATCTATTATGATATATATATATAGCACAATACATAAATTCTTTTAAATGCCTATACATATAATAATATAATAATAAAATAATCAAAATGAATGATTCTAATATATTATAAATTTCATATATTTTTTATTCTAGCAAGTAATTTAAAAATTTTATCAAAATTTTGAATTTCAAGATAATAATGCTATAAATAAAAATAGTTAAATAAATTTTAAAAGTATAATATATTTAACTATATTAATTAAAATAAGATAAATTTAATATTTTATAAATAAGTTTTAATTTTTATTGTTATAAGAATTATATTAATAATAATTAAATTTATTTTTATAATAAATATATATACATTAATTATATAAAAAAACTTGATATTAAACAATAAATTGATTCAACATAAATTGACAATAAATATATTTACAATATTAAAAATTTGATTAAATTTTATTTAGTAATAAATTTGATATTATTTTTTTACTCATTTATGTTAATTTCAAATTAGGTTGTGTTTGATCCATTCGGTTTAAAAAATAATTTACCCATTCGGGTATCTATAACTTAATCAAATTGACTCTTAAATTTTTCTAATTAGATCGAGTTATTTCAAATTTTATTCGGATTTTGACCTTCATTTCAAGTTAAATAAAAAAATTATAGAGGAGTAGTTATTTGAGGAGAATTGTTAAATATATAATGAATATCTTACCTCAATTCTAACTTTAATTTGACTGTTGGACTTCACTTTTAACGCCTAAAGAATTTGATATAAGTGTCCTGAATATGAAATGATTCAAATTCAAATATATCTAACCAAACTCGTTTGCCACTTTTACAAGGAAAGAAAAAAATATGAATATATACCAACAATGCGAAATCTACTATTTATTTAATATTTTCTATATATATATATATATAGAAAATAAGACAGAATACAGACTATATGTTGATATGTTTGGAATAAAAAAATTTACTCTTTAGATGTAAATGCAAGACTTAAGTGATATATGGTAAAATTAAAAATTAGATGTTAAAAATTTAAGTGTTAAATTTTAAATGTTGAATAAAATAATTTAATTGAAACTTTTAAGTCATATTTTATCAAACCATTTAAAATAATAAAGTGTTAAAAATTTTAATTTTAAATATTAAATAGTATTATCAAACACCATCTAATCCTACATTTAGATGTAGAACACTTGTATAAAATCAAAACTTTAAATTAAACACTTTCGTGGACGAGCTATAATACTTATCTGCATGATTTAGTGACAAATTGGTAAGACAAGTGATGATCCTAATTAGATCTTCAAGGAAAAAGTGAAAGACTTATTTGAGTAGGTTTATAATTGTTAGAGCTTCTTAGACTTACAAGAGAAGAAAATAAGTGTTTAGGAGTCAAATTTAAACTTAAAAAATTTCTGTCTAAATTAGTGATTAATTTTTAATATTTTTAAGAAAGAAGATGATCTGTCTTGAAAGAGTTTTTAGTAAAAAATAAAAAGAGGTTGAAAAGTTATAAAATGAATCTGACCATATATCAAATTAGTCTAATGAACATGTGTTTTCATATCAAAGTTGGACATAATCAAATTGTTGAAGGGACTAATGGATGGTTGGATGAGTCAGGTGCTGCCTAATAGGATTATTGTAACACGTTAAGCTTTTGAATGGTCCTTGGCACATTGCGGTTGGTGGTGGGGGTAGTGCCAAATTGTACTTCCTGCTCAGTGATAATTAGGTGGCTTGTCTGTTCATATTGTGTTGCCGACGGCTTATTGCATGTCAGAAATACTGAGGGTTAGACGTGGAAGTAAAGTTGAGCACATGAGAGATCTTAAATGTTAGTCTTGCAAGGCAAACTAGTAATATGACTTGAGGACCCCTTAGCTGCCTTAATCAAGTGAGGGAGCTCCTTGGCGTGACTCTTTAATAAGGGTGGCTCGTCTCTGCCGAGCTTGAGGATTCCTCGCTTTTAGTCAAATCTGAAGACAACACCCTTCTGAGCCTCAAGGTTGCAGGTCCTATCGTACTTCCGGATAATCTAGGCTTAAGGCCATATCCAAGGCCCAAAAGCTAGTTACCAAATTTATTCCTTATCAACAAAAGACATATAGAAAGATGCCTAATGAACCGCAATTGGACAGAACAAAAAATTGTTGTTATTTTCAGAGAACAAGCATTTAAATATTCACTAATAAGAACAAATGCCAACTTTTCTTGATTTATATATAATTAATGGTTACCAATTATGCAATTGAAAAATAAAGCTAGCTAGCTAATTGATAAAATCAAGAACAAAAGGACACAATATAACCATACAAAATCTTTATATTAAGAAATGGCATTAACAAGGCAATGAATTAATAAGATTGTAATTATGGATAGAAATTGGTTCTCTCTCTGTTTTCTTGTTCTTCATCTAGCTGTGAGTATTGATTTCCGTTTAGTTGATGGTTTGAAAAGCGATAAACTTTGTAGCCAATGCTCCAAATGTGATGCAAATCAACGCCCTGCAAGTGATGCATATCCTCGTATGACTGCATATGATGATAGTCTTATTGCTGGTGCTTTGCAATCTGATTATGTAGATGCAAATGATACAAGTGTTTACTCGGTTCCAAATATCAAAGGAGGCACTTCTTCAAAATATAATGCTTACTTTGGTTGGGAATCTACTTCTGGTTCAGCTTCTGGTTACCATAGGTAATTGCTAATTAATCTTTCAATTTTCTTATGAAAGAATTGATTATTAGTTTTTATTCATTTTGAGGGAAAATCTTCAAGCAATAATAACTAAGATTGCTTTTTTTTATTATTAGAAAGTCAAGATTTTAAATTCAAAATACACTAAAATTGTGATTGGATGCATGAATTTTGATTTAAAATTTTAATTTCAAATCTCATATTTTAAATTTATAATTTCAAATTTATAGATTTTTTATTTGGAAAGTGTAAAGAATTTGAAATTTTAGATTTTAAATTTGAAAAAAAATTAGAGATTTTAGGTTAAAGATAAAAATAGTAGATTTAAAATAATTAAGTAAAAAAAATATTTAAAATATTAAATTTTTAAAAGGTTAGATTTCACTAACTATTTGAATCAAATTCAAATTCATTAAGATTCAAAAAAAAACTTTAGTTCAAATTCAAATTTAAGATTCAAATTCTTGTCATTCAAACAAATCATAATTTTAAACTGGCACAAATCTAATATAAAGTGGATGAATAATTTAAACTTTGATGGAAGACAAGTAGTGTTTTTATCTCCCCATGTTTGATTTGTTATGGTTCTGTTCTCATACAAAAAAAAAATAAAAAAAAATATTGAAGTAGAAGAAACTTTCAGGATTTGAATTTCTGGCTTCCTGTATTATGAGGCAGACATGCGACCTCTGAATTACAAGTCTAACAGATCCATCATTGTATTAATCATGAAAGCGACCTCCGTTATATGAAAGGGAGTATATATGATCAATCAAACTCCCCCAAATCAATCGAATAGTCTTGTGTATAGGATTCTAGACTAGAATTATTAATTGATTGTGCTCAAGGATGCTATAGGAAAATACCAGAAAGCATACACTACTATACCTGCAGCCAGTGTGTGATACGAAAACTATGGAATATGGTGACAGGTTTAGGAACTACATGAACAAATGCTCAAGTGGACAAAGTTATCTAACAGTAGACAAGCATGGCAAGGTGAGTCTTCAGTCATTGGAATCACTAAAAAGCCTAGCAGAAGCAGATTGGAAATCCATAAATCCACCAAAGAAATTAAATCATATAGGATTTCGCTTCTGGGTTTCCCATAGTACAGGAAAATGTCTAACAGTTTTCCAAGGAAAGAGAGATAAGAAAAAAGTAGGTGTAGCTGAGTGCAAGTTTGATGGATTCAATCCTTTCCAACTCTTTGCTTTTCGCTTCCATTACCATAAAGCTTTTTGCTGTTGTGGTGTTCACAATGAGTAATGATTTCTTGGAAATTATATATATCTAAGACCATATTAAGCATATAATGTTACCAGAATTATATGCTTCTATTATATGATCTGATTGGGTTTTATGATTGTGAAGCTTATTTGCACTCAATTAATGGAAATAAATAGAAGATCCTAAAGTGCATATAATTAAAACAAGTTGTAATAAAGTCTCAAATTTCTTATTAAAACAAAGAAATAAAAAGTTTTCAAATCACTAAAGATAGACTCCAATAGTCTACTGTTTGGCTAATTGGTATTGAAATCATCTGTGCATACATAACTAAGAGATTATGAAATCTAATTGAAAAAAAAAAGATTTATGCCTCTACAAGAGGTTCAAGAACAGCTCCAATGAAAAAAACGGCTCTAGTAAAATTTTCTTCAATCGCGAACATAAAAGGATGATCTGCATTGAAACTTGGAGGTGGAGATAAATCATGAAGAGACCATCCCATTAAATCACTTACAGAGCAAGCTGCAGCCTCTGTACCTTCCTCAGTTACTTCAATAGAAGACTTATGAATTATCCTTGAGACATAAACTTTATCAATTTCTAAAGAATCAACCATTTCTTTGAAATCCCCAGTTTCCTTAAAAGGCAAATTCAATCCCAATTCTTGCATTATTTTTGAAGCTTCAAAATTGAATGAAATTTTTAATTTTGGAATCCACATCTCAGAAACATCTTGGTTCTTAAATTTTGAATGATATTGTAACAATAATTTTGGATCAGAATTGAATTTTTCTATCAATTCTTGTAATCCGTTTTTCTTATCCGGAAGCAAGATATTCATGGAAAATCTTTTACAGTCTCGGCCTTTTTTTATAGGGTAATTGAAGAACTCGCAAACCATCAAAGGACGCATAATAAAAGCGTTCAGAATTGCTAGTCATGAAAGGAACTTTTGTTGTTGATCCATTGAGGAGGTCAAAGTCTTTATAGCAAGTGTTTGAAGCATCAAAAGCATAATCTCTATGCCAAGTTCCTTTAAAATATAATGCATTTGCATGTATGAGAATTATCTTTGTTTAGAACTTCCAGGTGGGATAAGGTCTTTTATGAGACCTTTAGTTGCTTTTTCTGCCCATAAATTCACTTTATTTCTCACTCTCACCCATCAAAAAAAATAAAGCAACATTATCATTAAAAACAACATTAACATTGGAAATATATATATAGTTGATAGATATATTTTTTAATAGAAAATCAAGATTCATTCAATAATATAAATATAACAACAGAACAAAGAACTCTCCTGCTGGGATGATGATCAACCAAAAGAATATAATATGCAAATAAGGATCAAGAACTACATACTGTATAATCTAGTCTTGAAGCCATCACTCATATTATTTTAAGGTACTACCTATCAACTAAATATTAAAGAGAGTCTGTAGATAGTACCTTAACATAAGAAAATTATAATATAAGAGCATGTTCCCTCCACTCATATTCAGGTGAATTTCATCGTGTGAGACTTATAGAGAAATATATAGTTAATTATAAATGATATTTACTTTTATAATAAGACTACTCACATTCAAAAGGCAATTTCAATCCCAATTCTTGCATCACTTCTAAAGCTTCAAAATCGAATGAAACTTTAAATTTTGGAATCCACATCTCAGAAAGTTTTTGTGAATGAAATTTCTTATGGGAATATAACAATAATTTTATGTAATCCATTTTTCTGATCCGGAAGGAAGATGTTCATGGAAAAGCTTTTACAGTCTCGGCCTTTTTTATAGTGTTATTGAAGAACCTGGAAACCATGGATGCATAATAAAACCGATTGGATTTGCTAGTCATGAAAGGAACTTTTGTTGTTGTTCATTGAGGAGGTGAAAGTCTTTATTGCAAGTTTTTGAAGCATCAAAAGCATACGCTCTACTCCAAGTCCCTTTAAAATATAATGCATTTGCAAGTAAGAGAATTGTACTAGAAATAACTTCCAGGTGGGATAAGGTTTTTTATGAGACCTTTGGTTGCATCTTCTGCCCATAAATTCATTTCATTTCTCACTTTCTCACCCTTAAAAAAAAAGAAAAAAGTATCATTATCATTAAATAACATGACATGAACATTCAACGTTATATGTATAAGCAATAGTGACAATCATGCGCATGATAGAAGCGTGTACTACTCACATTCAGGTAATTGTGTGTGACTTAAAAATGAGGCTTATCAACTGTTGGATTAATTGCATAAACAAAAACAAACAAAAAACACAAACAAGCAAGACAGAGACTGCAACTTTTTTCCTTTCTTTTTCTTCATTTTGAAGATTAACAAACTACAAGAATTCCTCTCCAACTCCCTCTCTAACTCGCTCTCTAATTCTCACTCTAGTTACAACAGTAACAAACTCTCTTTTACAGGAAGAGAATGACTTTCTTATTCAACAACTCTTAACTACTACAATCTTTGTCCCCCTAAATTTCTGCTTAAACTAAGTTTCGCCATACATGTGGCTTAAACTAAGTTTCACCATACATGTGGCTTAACTTCTAGATTTATCTAAAAAAAAAAAATCTTCATGACAACAAGAACAAACAAGCTATTGTAACAGCTTTAAGTGTCCCAGCTCCTAACAGAAGCGTATCCTTAATAATTTATTTTATAATATTAAGTATGTAGGAGAAAAAGATTTAAGCACCTATTTATGCAAGTATCTTTCAACTAGAAATAGATAGAAAGTAAAGTTAAAGGTTAAAAGTTAAGTTCAAAATCCTTACAATGAAAAGATGAACTTATTTATGAGAAAGTGAAATTATTAATTAGGATAGAAGATCTCTCATAATAATTATAAATGATAAACAGTTATAATAGTTGTCAGTGGCATTTGCATATCAATCCTAACAATTTGTATTCAAGTAAATGAAAAGAGTTACCTGAGTCGAAAAATCAACAGTTGAAGCTTTAGCCTTGTAAACATCTTCAACCAGCTCTTTGAAAGAAGCTTTAAGAGGGAATTGATGATCAACCCAAATCCCATTCACAAACCCTAAAATAGGTCTCCGAAGTAGATCCTGTTGTCCCTGAAGCCACCATATTCAACATAGTGTGCAAAGTTAGTGGAGAAAACACCATGTTTTTATTGTTACCGTTATTGATTTCTTTGAGAATTGCATGCCTAGCAATTCTCATGCAAAATTGCATTTTCCTTTCAGTTGAAACATCCTCATCCATGGAAACTGTCGAAGTTGCCAGTTACGGTTTATAAAAATAATAATAAAACCCTTCAAAACAAAACTATAAAATATTAATCACTATACAATACATATTAAAAGTTTTTCAAAAATCTTGGAGGTTACTGCCACCCATCCTCTAGGGATCCTAACATTGTTGTGTTGGAAATTGAATACTAGTGGGACTATTGTAAACCAAACAAGAATATGAGAATATGGGCAAATTGAAAACAAGAGAAGAGAGAATATTACTGGGTGGGTACCTTCAGAATGTTCAGAATCGGATGTGGGTGCTGAGCTTTGCATTGTATGACGCTGTCGTTTTCTTCTCATTCTTCTTCTCGATTCTGCTATTTTATGGTGTGGGTAAAGTGACGCAAAAAGACAGAAGGGTTAATGGCAAAAAATCCAAATGCTCCGTTGGGGTAGAAGAATTAAAATTTAAATTATTATCAATATCAATTTTAATTCTCTAAAATTAAAATTTTAATATTCCTTTCACATAAAAAAAAAATTATAATTATAATTATAATTAAATAAAAAATTAATGACAATAAAAATATTTATTTGAGTTGAAAGTAGTAGTGATCACCGGCGATAGCAATGGGACGATGGTGGATCGTTGACGGTGACGTTCCGGTGAGTCATCATCGCTCATAATGACAATCCAACAAGTCATCATCGTCAGTCATAATTATCAAACGAGTCACCGTCATCGGCGATGGCAACCATCATCGCTGACAGTGACAGACCATCATCACCGGTGATGGCCATGACAGTGGTGCTAGGAGTGATGTGGTGCTAGGAGTGATGGTGAGAGAAAGGATTATAGTGGTGATTATAAAATTATAATTTTTATAGGTTGAGAATGAAATTGTGAAATTAATTTTTTAATTATATTATAATTTCATAAAATTATAATTAGAATTTTAATTCTAATCATAGCTGCTAAACACTGAAATTGAAAAAATTGAGAATTTTAATTTTAATTTTAATTCTAATTTTAAACTTTTCAAATGGAGCCTATAATTTTTATTTTTTTAAAAACCTTTCTTCTTTCTTATCAAAACCCCTAATTATGTGAGTTTTTAATTTTTCAATTCAAAATTTTGTTTCTAGGCCATATCACCTTATCTGTTACCATAATTTTTTGTGATTTCGGTTGAGTAACTTTATCTTGTTATTATCATCATCAATTTTTTTAAAGGTGTTAGGTTAAGTTAATATTAGCTGATGAAATTATGTTACTATTTATATAATTTGGATTAATCATTTTAAATTGAATTTGTTCTATAAAATAATAAATTATTTAAAATCAATTTCATTAGAGATAAATCAAAGTTTATATATTATTAATCTTATATTTGAGCTTGAATTTATTAAAAAATATGAGACTTAAATTCAATTTATTTTAAAATTTGAGTTGGCTGAGATATATATTTAAAATACTTAAACTCGATAGGTTGAAATATATATTTAAAAAACTTAAATTCGATTAAGCTAAACTCAATTACCAATAAATAAATAAATAAATAAAATATTTTGATTCGTGTGGTATAATACTATAACTTAACTAGACTCATCACTAAAATTATTTCAAGCTTGACTCTACTCAAAGGCGGATGGTACCTTTTGTGACACTTGTTTGGGATCAAGTAAAATTTATGTATTTTCCCTAAAAAAAAGTTGAATTTAAATATTTTATAATATGAGTAGTTGACAACTATATATCTTTAACTCATTGACACTAGTCTAGTCTGCTACTAAAAATATTCTCAAACCATACATGTTGCATGTCCATTGAGATTTAAGTTCATTTTTTAAACAAGTCCAAAAAAAGTATTCTCACATTGAACATTAGAATTTAAAATTATTTTGATCCTAAAATTATAATCTTATTATTAACTTGCATTATATAATTAATTGTTTTTGGTGTTAGGAATTAAAAAGGATTGAAAAATGGGTATTAAATCTGTTTGAAACCTTAATTTTTCCCTAAAAAGAACAAGAAATATTTTTTTTTAATATTAAATTCTTGCCCTCTAATTGATTTTTTAATTAATGAAAGGTGCATTCGCAACAAAGATGGTATATAGAAAATAAAATTAAACCAGATATCATAACTCTGTAGTATATATTAATGGTGATAATCGAATATAAATTTATTTTTAAATTAAATAAAGAAATGTAAATTTATTGCTATGCTATTATTTTAAAATTTAGATATATAAATTATTTTTATTTTCTAATAAAACTTTAGAATTTTTTTTTTTAAATTTGATTCCAACTAAAATTTGAATTCGAAATATTTCAATTATGAAGATAACTTTAATATCATTTAAACAAATGCTCGTTTGTTAAAACTCATGAATTTTGGTCATGCATTGTGCACTGAATTTGTTGTTATTCTAAATCTCCAAATAATATACATAAAGAAGAGCAAAACTTCACAAATAGTTTCACTTTTATTTTTTTGAAAAAGGTGAATTGGGACTTTGTTAGGCGGTCCAAGTAATTTTCAGCTAAATTTGAAAAAACAAAGAGAGAAAATAGATCATTTTATTCAAGAAAAGTACATATAGTATTTATAACAAAAATCATCTATTGTATTGAAAATAATAAAATGAAATTGTTCATTCATACCATTAATAATTGCAACTTGGCTCAATCTCGAAATGCAAATTCATAAACCCTCAACTTATTCATCCCTCAAATATCAAATCTCAAGTGAAAAAAAAAAAAAAGAAAACAAAACTCCTGTAGCAAGCCGCACCTAGATAGCTCACCAAGATCCTACATCTAAATAATCATGATTAACTGTTTCAAGCCGAGGTAAGAAATTGGGCAAACTTAGATCCTAATGGTAAATAGCTCTATAGTTTATATTCCAAAAGAAGAACAAATTATATTATGATTAGATGAATATGGCTACACAGATCTCTTGCAGTTCTTGCACAGAAGTGAATTCAACACGTTTATAACTGTAACAACAACCCGAGGCAAGATCAACACTAATTGTGGAAACTTTCACTTCTATTTAAGTGGCTGTACAATGATAATTCTATTATTTTTAGCAGTTGATAGGAAAAGATGGGATCAATTCCTGGCTATCCTCAATGCCATTCAAACAAGGTGGCTTGCCAGATCCATAATAGAAGTATGCCATTATTTTTGAGAACTCATCTGCAGTTCGCATTACTGAATCAAAAAGATAAAGGGAAAAGAAATGCAATTGCTCAAATCAGACAATAGAGCAGAAGTGAAAAGGAAAAAAGGATTGAAGACAGTACCATTTCTCAAATTAAAAAATTACCTTTCTCACGGTATAAGATCTTCCCGGCTTTAGTGAAAATAATTTCTGGGAAGACTGACACTTTTAGAGCAGAGACCAAATCAGTCTCCACAACAGCATCAATTGCAACACACTGTGATATGAACAAAAATGAATGTACGAAAGAAAGTAATCTTTTTGAAGGAATGGAAGTTCCAAGGATAATTCATTGCTACTTACTCTCGGTGAAGGTAGCCTGCAGTTCCATATGATGTGCACAGCCTTATCCAGTTCATCTCGAATTTTTTCATTTTCCTTTGGTCTGGTTAGAATATAAAATTTCAGTTAAAAATTAGCAGCAATTTAATTTTGGATGCAGCGAGAATTAAACCGAGGAAAGTGTTTTTCCTGTCTAAGCTTTGCCTTGGCAGGCATAAAGCGGAGCAGCCACACAAACTACATCATGCTAAAACTTTCATGTCCATGTTCACCAAGTAAACAACTAATCTTCATTTAAGGTCAGATGTCATAAAAAAGATAATCCATGAGTAAAGCTCGGTGATGTGAAAGGATACGAGGAGCTCATGTGCGCAGAAAAAGAATATTGTTGGTACTTTTGGTAGATAAAAGCAAGAACTAGGAAATTTAGTTTAGAATGCAGCTCCTAAAAACTGAAAACAAAAAGGAGGCAAAATCAAAATGAAGCTTTCACCAGCTAATGAAACTACAAAGGACAGACTCAAATGTGTGACCTGCGCACCTTTGTCCTAAAACAGAATTAAAAAAAAAATACCCAGATAGAAAAAGGACAGGTAACCTTTTATCCGATATGCATATAAATGCAATATTTAAACTTCAATAAGCTAAAATCACCCAAACAAATAAAGTAAAGTAACCTTTTATAGCGATTATGTACAAGGATGATCAAAGGACTGATGTCTTTGAACACTATCTCCTCCCATTCTGCAGTAGTAATGTCTTTGATTGGACGAATGTAATTATCATCCTGCCACACTATTTCATTCTCGCTATCATAGTTCTCATCATCATCTTTCTTTACATTCTTGATAGTTATTTTGTTAAAGAATTGATCTAGGTTGAATCCCCATCCATCAGCATCTTCATTCCAGTCAGGATCTTCCTCCTCCACAACAAGGGGATAATCAGACAGGAGCTTTTGCATCTTTATCTTCTTTTCTTCAGGGTCAAACTCCTCAGCAACATCAGAATGCTTATCAATCACTTCTCTAATCTTCCTTCTCCATTCACGTCTCTCTTCAGCATCCATAAGATATGGGTCATTCACCTCACCTTTTCTTGTTGAGGAATCATCATCATCCTCATCAGTGTCACTAGATTCTTCCCATCGCTTTTTCTTTCCATCATCAGACATCAGTGTTTCGACTGTTCGAGAAGCTCTTAGTCCACAATTTCTGAATTTACCTCCCTGCAGCTTTGAAGATAGAATTGTTTTCCATAAGAAATTGCTTTTAAAAAAAATTAGGATATTTCATTCAAGTTAACTTCAATTCTTTATAATGAAGAGCACCTGCGAGGGAACCTTCAAAAAATTTGATGAGCGACTATAACAACTTCCAGCAGCAGAAGGAAAATCTTTGAATTTGTACCCTTCTATAGGTAAAAACAATTTCTGAAACCTTAATGTATGTTGCAGTGCCATTTCTACAAATAATTTCCCATTCCATAAGACATTAGTTACAAATGGATTGACTTATCTAGCAACAAAAAGTTCAAATAATGGCACATAAAACAAAAGTATATACAAATAATAAAAACCACCAAGTGATATATAACTGAAACATAATATTATTTATATCAATATTTGCTCAATTTCAAATATAAAATTTGGGCCAGTTCTTCCTATTGAAGATGTAACAGAACGCAAATTCAGTTCATAAGCAATCCACTTAAAAACCTAGGAAAAAAAACAGCTGCTGGTGATTTTTCAAGTTCTAAAGTCACCTGGGTTTTTCAGAATTATTATGTTCTATTCTAAACAATTTTGAGAAATAAATCACAAAAAATTTATACACTCTACCTGCTTATAAGTTTATAACTACTATTTAGTTTGTTTTAGCCCAAAAGATTCAACAAACTCCACCACTTAGATAATTCTTTAAAAAAAAAAATCTTTTTAGGAAATTGAAGAAACCCAGATAAAAGAAATAGAATTTAAATTTTTTTGAAGTGAAAAGAAATAGAATTTCGTTATGACTAGAAAGGGGCTTCCTTGAAGAACACAAAAGAAGAAGTCTATCAATCATAGATAACTGGAAAATAAGCAATATTTTATTAAGGAAAGAAAGAAAGAAAGTTGCCTACCAGTTAGTTGTTGAGTGAGTGAAAATGAACCTCAGAATTGCGTGATTATTGCTCTTTTTAAAACCCTTTTGCTCGTTTGAAGCTAAAACCCCTCACAGCAGCGTATAACCCAGTCAGTTTGCTCGCGGGACAAACAAGATAAGTTTGGCTATTTTATCCCAACAAATATCATACTTAAATGACAGTTTTCAGAAACGACGTCGTTTATCATGGATATGTCGTAAGCAGCCCATAGTCGGAAAATTCTGCTATGCTGTTCTATTTTTTCTTTTTATTACTATTGAATATGGGGGTCTTAAAGGCATATGAAATTTCAACGTTGGTGTCCATTGGTCAATCTAAAAATCTTCTGCTATGCTAGTGATCAATGAGGAAGGAAGGAAGGATGTAATGTAATAAGTCAAATTTTAGAACACATACAAGTTTTAGTTTTCTATAATCAAAGTCTAATCATCTTGGCACAATATCTGTTTTTGCAGTTAGATAGAGCTCAGCCAACGTTGTAATAAGATTTGCACTTCCAATTCTTTTTCATTGTTTTTGCTCTCCTAACCCAATAACAAGTCTAGTCTGAACTGACTTAACAACCCACTCGATGCTGTTCTTTTTTTCTTTTCTTTTTTTAAAGATTTAGCGACTAGAGGGGCACCATTTTATCCACTCAATATGCTGCCCACTTTTGGGAAAAAAATTACAGAGTCCGATTCCTATTGGAGAAAACTACAGAATATGTACAGGGATTATTAGAAGAGTAAAACAGTAAACGGATCATACAAAAATGTTCAAGGCGTGTTTGGCACGCTTGATATCTCTTCCTTGTGTGTAATTAGAGATGGGAGCAGCCATGTAAAAAACCCTACATTTGTTTCCCTGTAAAATCTCTGAGTTGAGTATTCCACCAACATATTCCATAGATCTCCTACTGTCCATTCTTGTTCCAGAATCCACTGGCTCACCTGTGCCAAAACATCAATTCCATTAAAATATGCATTCGCCATAAATCAGCTCTAAACTGGGAGAATAGAGAACAGATCCGTATAGCTGAGACCAACTAACTTCAGAGTAAGGCTTAGTTGAGTTGGGTATTGACCATAAACCATTAAGAACACATTTGTATTGTGAAGGCCAACATCCAGGCCAGGTTACGAGTTTGAATCAATGGCAACTAAACATGGTAGGCTCATATAATTATCATCCATCAAGAAAGAAATTTTAACCATGGCAAGGATAATTCAAGTACCTTATCCAGGTTCCGCAGTTCTTCAATGCCAAAAGTGTAGTGCTTGATGAAGGGTCTTAATGCCTGAAAGGAATGCATTCAGATTCAGAAAAGCATTCATATCAAACAAAAACAGGAAATAAGCAAGTAGAAATCTATTCTTTGAATGGAGCTATCAAATTTTACGAAAGTCTTTTCAGAAATAAATGCTAAATCCTAGACAGCACAGAGTATCTCAAAAAAATATGTGCTTCCGGAAAATCAGACCTAACAGTTGAATTCAACAAAGGCTACCTTCTATAGAAATCAAGTTGTCATTACATCACTTTGCACTTGATTTCAATGGCCAAGTTCCAGAATAAATTACCTGAGAAGCTGCAAGCCACTGGATTAGTGTCTTTAGTTCAGGATCTCCTCCAAAAGCACCACAACCCCAGTTCCCTGTTGCAATCCCAATTTTATCTTCGTGGTGTAGGCACCAATTATCCTTCTTGTCAGGCTCTCCAACCATTTCATTTGCAGACTCCTCTTCATACATTTCAATTTCAACAGAAGCTGAGGGATTTTCCTTTAACTAATACAAAGCAGAAGAATGATAATAAGAAAAGGAACCAATGCAAGAAGTCTAACCACCATGAGTAAGTGTAAATTTTCATCATTCTATTCTAAATAGAATTTTAACTTCAAATGTTCATAAAATTAGTCATGCTAATATTGTCCCTAGGGCACTGAACTAAAATCAAAAAAGCAAAACACCACCAATGAAGTCATAAAGAACTCGCACCAGAAAATTCTTTCTGGATATAACATTGGCATCTTTATCATCTTGTTTACACTCTGTTCCTTGGCCAGTATCTTGAAGAAGTTTTTTGTAACAATCACATTTAGGTTGGTAAAAAAATCCACAGAATGCCTTGTTGATCTCCCTGCCAAAACCAAACAAAGAGGAGTCAGAGTGTTTTGTGGATAACAAAAAAATTAAAAATTATAATCTAGTTATGACTAGCAAGATTACATATATATCCTTTCTATCCAAGCAAAAAATTGGACTTGAAACCAAAGAGTGCAAAGATATTGATGGATAGTGAACAAACAATTTAAGGACTGGATCCATTGCCAATAAGCCTTAGAAAAAGGGCAGCAAACTACCAGGAAATAATTTGATAAGATTTGTGACCATTGCAATTTACATTTTCATGAGATCAAACTGGTTCACAAGCCTAATCAAGCTATTTTGTTAATCTAATTCCATCCACCAATTCTGTATTAAACCTGAAACACAATCTTCTCAATGTTTTTCATTCTTTAGAGATAGAAACCTGCCTTGTGTCAATCAAAAGGATAGACAATAACGTTGAGGGAGCTAAATGAAATCTGTGCTGTAATCATACGAGTACAAAAAGCATAGTTTTGCCAATTACAACGAAGTCCTTTTACCCAATGAACCCAGCTCCTATCACAAGTATTGTGCACACAAAAACAGAATTCTCTCAAAATCAACAAAGATGTGCAGAAAAGTAGAAAACAGCATACAAGATGCAAAACTGCGAAGACAGAAAGTTCAACTGAACATCCAAAAGCAAGCTAACCATATTACTGACCCAGCTAGACTAACAACTTCAAATTAAGAGCTTTGTGAGAGAAAAGGATCATAAATTTATACAAAAAGTTGAAAATATGTACATACCGAAGGAGGTATTTAAGCTTATATTGCCTCCTTGCAGGACTACACAATGCATCTATGGCAACAATCCTTGTTTCACGTCTTCCAAAACTGTCAATGTTCCTTTTGTCTACATGATCTCCAGAAAAGCGAAATGAAGAGGCATACCTACATGGTACATGACACAGAGAAGAATATGGTAAAGAATGGTTTGCAACATAACTCATTAGAGCAGAATTATTTATACATTATATAGCAAATTCTCATATTAAAAAAGCTTTGTCTAAATTGACCAAGTAAAAGAAGGAAAAAAAAAATTCAGAAGGGGCACGTCAATGTAAACTAGTTAATTACTGATCATGAGAACTTTTACCATAAATCTGAAAATAGTATCTTGAACCAGCATGAAGAAAGGACATACAAAAATAAAATTACCATTGAATGGATGTAAAGTAGATAGTGACTGATGATATATCTCAAGTTTTGGATTTCAATCCCTTGGGTAATACCCACCCTGTGTAATTAGAGAATCTTTCTGCACCAACAATTTCTATAGCCTCATTGTCTTCCATGCAAGGCAAGAAAAGCATGCCAGCAATTAATTCAGGATTTATCATGAAACGGATCTCTTCCTGCATTAGAAGATAATGAGAACAAATATTATAAAGAGGATGCAGTTTAACAAGATTTGGAAAAAAGCAATGGCCTTAGTAGCATGGCCAAAACCAATCATGCACAAAATGATTAAAATGAGAAGTAACACATTAAAAATCTTGAAAAAAACTATTAACTGTTATTAAGAAGTTAAACCTGTACACAGCCCCTGTGAAGAGCACCACCCCCAAGATATTTGTTAGCAAAATCTACTTCAAGTGCTTCACTAGTCTGATCTTCTATAAGGCCTGAATCGTAAACCTATAAAAATGTACATAAGTAATTGTCCACAATTCAAGAATAAATTGAAAAAAATTAGACTGATAATTTTCCATGAATTTATTCAAAATATGGAATTATGCTAATTTATTCAAAACCGTTAGGAATGGAAACAAAGAATTCATACAGTTGACCCCAATTAATTTTGGGATTAAGACTGAGATGAGTTGAGTTGAGTTGAGTTGGAATTGTGCTAACTAATTGCTAAACCAGTCTATTTGTTACCTTACCTCAAAAGGGCAGAGTGGTGCCGCGGATTTGTTCCAAAAATCAGCCTTGGGATAAGAAATACTTTTCGGAAGTTGTTCCAAAGTAAGAATCTTCCTCTCAAATGACACAAAGCCCACAGGTGCATATGAACATATCCTTTCAAAATAGTGAACAATGCACTTTATTTTGTTTTCCTGCTTTTCACTATAACTCTCATACAGATTCCTAAAGAGCAATAAAATCACAGATAAAATCATTTTCCACATTAACCAAAAAAAATAGAAGAATCATAAAGTTAGATTGACAAAATAAACCAAAATTAAGCAGCAAAACTAATTGATAAAACGGGATAAATCAATCAACCTTTGATATCAAATCAACAATGAATTTTAACCACTTTGCAAATCTTTATGATCACTGAATATCCTTTTTTTTTTTATTGTATACCTTATCGCTTTTCATATAAAAGATGTGAATTTTGAGAAGTTCAAGTATTTCAAGTACATATTTTCTATGCTTTCCAGTATTGTACATATTCCAATCATTTTCCTCCTGCTGATTTCATCCAGAACACTAAGCCCTCTAATGCACAAAGTTTTAAAAAATGGTATTGATCAGTGCATTGCATCAGGGAATCATGCAAAGTATAGTAGTATTGGCAGGTGCTTCCATGAATTTATTGAAAAAATAGCAAAATGACTCAATCTTATGTTTTAACAATAATTTAACTAGGCATATAACATGCTTATACTTCCAATACATGAAATAACTATTTATTGGACAAAAAGGAAAATAAATGAAGAATAAGTATGACAAAAAGGCCAGGTACACCTTTCTAATCACTTCTCTCTCTAGGTATTCCTTTCTCATCTCTCTTTCTAACACACAGACACAGAGTTGTTGTGTCCCCTTTCTTCTTCTGCTTTTGCAAGGTGATTGTGATCAGAAACAACTGTTATGTTGCAGACTGAAACAGCCATAATAGCCATGCCATTCCATGTCACCTGCGACTTATGATTCCCATGAAGAAACAGCAATGGCCTTTGAACAACCCATTATAAAATGGCTGTTATGAACAACCCATTATGAAATGGCTGTTAGGTAAAAAAGTCCTGCCAAACTAAAGGTGCTTGTGCTGTCAGCTATACTTGATGGAATAAACAGTAAGGACTTGCTAAGAATTTTGAGCCACATAAAGGAGTCATTGACTGGGAAGAAGTTGGGTTGGAAAGTGAGTTGCTAGAAAATGCATCTATTGAAAGTTCCCAAGAAGTAGACCACTCCCCTTAGTAAATTCCCAATAGTTAAGTTGTTCTTCTAGAGTACATATTTTACTAATTAACAAAATTTATGTTTTAACAGTCAAAGGTAGTAAAGCCAATCTTTTTTTTTCCCTTATAAATTGCAGTAGGGGTACCATCGTCTTCTTTGGCATATGTTCCCAAGAAAAGAGGTATGTGAAGGAAATGTCGGTGAAGCACAAAGCACATATACATGTACAGATTTGAGAAACGAAAGAAAATGAAAAAAAAATAATTTTTTGCCATTATGCATCTAGTGTACCTATGTACACAGATAGCCACCTGCATCTTTCACTACAAGAAGAGAATATTACAGCCCCATTTATAAAGAAACTAGAGTTATTCCTAATAAATGTTGGACAGGAAAAACTAGTAATTACAATATAACCTCTAATAGTAATCTCCCCTGACTATCAGGACTGTATACCCCTCCTCACAGAATCCCCTCCCCTTTGTCAGGGCCCTTTAAAGTCCTAATTTCTGGGAAAATCGACATAGAAACCAAGCACACTTGCAACCTACTTTCCAAAGAGATAGCCCCAGGGAAATGACATCCCATGAAGTACATCCCCAGAAGTTGGTCAAGATGATAACATGTATGTTTTAGTTTTACAAACTAGTGGGACCCAAGCACTTGGTACAGGACACATGAACATTCATTCTACTATAGTTGATGAAAATTGGGAGACCTTGCATTCTAGAAGAGTTTTTGTTGATTAAGTTTTAGTGGTTTTAGATTTACAGCTATAAGGGTTTAGAGCTCATTTTATAGTTGTTCTAGGGCTTTTTGGTTGGTTTATATTAGTGCTAATGCAGAGCAGTCTCTAGATGAAAAGGCCATATAGTTAATGAAGTCACTGTGATTTTCTATGCATTTGTGATTTCAGATATCCTACACAAAACTGTCAGCAATCTCCACAAGTGAAATAAAAATCAAGTGAAGAGATGGCAAGAAATGATTATTTTCGAATTTTTTTTTTTTTAATTCATATTTTGGATCTTTCAACTGAAGTTCTCAATATAATTGACCAAGCTCTGCAACAAAAATGCATTTCATATCAAGCACAATAACCTAACTGGTGCAGTTTATGTTCCTACAAATAGGAGTAGACCAAGTCCGGATCATAATCCAGGTCAATCTCAGAGAGAAGGATCTGTTCACAACTATTATTCTTCCTTTCTAATTGTAGAAACCTTAAATAAGTAATTTTATATTTTTTTAAGGCACTTTTTAAACTTCTGCTGGGTTGTTTTTTTAGCAATTTTCTCTATTATTTCTCCATATAAGGATGTAGCCTCTATAAGCATATTCGGTTTTCAGTTAAATAATTACTTTGTTGTGTGGGTCAGTGTGTGAGAGAGTGACAGAGAGAGAGGGAGAAGGAGAGAACCTAGGGTTCTACGTACTACACATCTGATCTCCACATGCAGTAACTACGATCTGCAATAGTTACATTTACTAACACAACAATGATTAATTAACCCTTAATGTAACATATCCATCAGGGGATAGACAGAGTGCAATTTGAAATTCGAAATGGTATTCAATTTCTAGGATTTCTTCTTCCTCTGTATTTTAATTTTCTAGTCCAATACTTGCAGTCTATACTTATCATGCTATAAGAATGTTTGGGAAAATAAAGCCAAGCCAAAGATCACATACCCAAACAAATGATCAAAATTGATCATTGGAAGATATTTTGCACCTCTATCAGCAATTGGAAAAAAACAAAAGAAAGCGCATGCCAGAAGAGCGCCAATCAATTCCTGAGAAGCAACATTGACATAATCAAAACCTATAACATAAAGAACACGTATATTTCCAAGTGAAGAAAGTTAAAAATTAGATGACAGAAACCAGCTTGTAACATCATATGATAGCGTCCCATTCAATTGAGCTCATGGGTCTTAAAGTCCTAATTGGATAAGTCTGTGAATTACTTATACAGGAATGTTATATCCATGTATCGTCTGTGCAACCCCAGTAATAATTCCGAAATAGTATTATAATGATATTAGCTTATAAGAAAAAATGGAATATTTGAGAGAGAGAGAGGAAGAGGCTCATGTATCATGTAATTATGAGCTGTATTTATGATGATAAAGAGCACATTTAACAAATATATATAAGAAGAAATACTATAAAGATAGAAGATAAATGTTGATATAAGATCATATTGTTAATTGATCAAAAAAGAAAAACATATTTTCTTAGCCTTAGTTGCATGAAGTTACAAATTTGATTATAGGGCTGGAAATACAATGAATACAGCCCAAACCTATTGTAAGATTAGAATTAAGAACAGGAAAATTTAAAACTTCTCTCGAGATGAAGAATGTGCAATGAAGGCACCATAATGATGACAAGCACATTGAGACACCATTTCCATAATTACAGTTAGACAAAGACATCATGCTTGAGTGTCAACCTAGCAAATTGTTTCTTATTATCAATGTTAGTTCAATTCTCCTTTAATGCATTTTCAGCTTCTATGATATGGCACATGCAATGAAACTATGTACATCGAAAATGCAACTCCTTTATAATTCTTAAGAAATAGAACAACTAACAAAGTGAAAAAGGGTACCTGGCTGAGGAACACTATGCCAGCTTCTTGCGGACCCAACAAGCGGAGACCAGTTTTGATACCGCCATCAAGCAAGTTATCTGAATTTTGATAGTGAGATTCTAACAGCAATGGCATCCTCAAAAGCAAATCAGCCAATGCTGGGAGAATCTCTCTAAACCATTTTGTGGACTCAGCTCGGGATATCAGCTGGGAAAAAAATTATGCATATTAAAATTAATCAATAGACGTTGAATTTATCTCATATATGAGCAACTGACAAGTAATAGGTTTCCTCGTATTGCTTCAAAATTCCATATTAACAATCAAAATCTTCCAGAAGTTCATAAAAAACCACAAATCCATAAATTAAAAAAAAAAACAAAGACAACAAAACAAAAAACAAATTGCTAGAATAACTTCTTATGAAAACCAGCCTCATTTAACAATAAAACCTTCTTATTAAGCCAAAAACTAGCAAACCCATTAAAGAAAAACGAGAAAACTGAGAGTTGTTACCTCGTCAAAGAAGAGGGAATAACCTTCTTGAGCAAAAGGAGCGAGAGGTTGAGCAGAGAGATTGAGAAAATTCCTAATATCAGAAATAGCAGTGAATAGTAATTCTCCAGAGTTAACATTGCTATAATCAGGTCCTTTCGAGAGTGCCTTGAGAGCTTCCACAACTTGTGATGGCCAAAACAAACTCGAGGAGCGAATTACTAACGGCAAGAATGGTAAGATCGACTTCAGGTCTTCTCTATTCTCCATTGACTGATACTTCGCAGAGAAGCTGTAGTTTTTGATGATTCGCTGTTAAAAACAATGAATGATTGAATGGATAAAGGCGTCTAGACTCTCAACTATTGGATTTAAGTTGTGCAATCTGAGCGTTGGTGGTTTTCCAGTCAACCGGTTCCGTCCCTGTAAAACCACTGTGGGCGCCAAAATTCCCCCTAGTTTCCTGCTTTCTTTCTTTCCAATCGTGAAGAACAGACGGTCATTAAACCATCTCGGCTCGATAGCAGACAGAGCGAAGAAGAAAATAGGACGTAGAAAGGGGAAAAAGAGAAATCCTTTTCGAAGGTATTCTTTTCGAAATGTATTATATTTTTGCCTTGGATTGAAATATGATTGTTTACTACATTAATTTCTTGTATTTTAGAATAATAATTTATAATTTATTACTCCATTCTCATAAACCAAAAAAAAAAAAAAAAAACAATTTTTATTTTCATAAAAATTAAAAAATATTAATTTAATTAAAATAATAATTTTTATTTTATATTTTTCATAAATATCCTTCACTTACATTAATAAATAATTTAATTTTCAAAATTAATTTGCATCTTTTTTTAATTAAACATTCATATTTCTAACATATTTATATTGTTTAGCTCAATAAAATAAATTAATTATTTATTGATAAAAATATAATAAAATAAAATATTAAATAAAAATATATTAATAAATTAATTATTTTTTAAAACAAGAAAATGATTTATATTTTTAAACGAAAGGAATAATAAAATTTCCTACGTTAGTAAGAAAATTAATCAATATTTTTCTAGTAATTATATATGCAAATTAATGATTTAATTTTAGAAGAAAATTTAAAATGAATAGTTTCAATAATAAATTGCACAAATTTGAGTTTAGTTTTACATATAAATATTAATAATGTGTATATGAAGAAATATAGGAAAGGTAAATGCAATTAAGATAAAAAGATTTTTGTCCCCTAACTATGAAAAATATCAAAAATATTTCAATTCACTGGTGGAAAGAAAACTTGCCTTATGTCCTATAAAAATATATAAATTTTATTTAAAAAAATATATGAAAGTATAATTATATACTTTGTATTAATAATAATTATTATTATTTTAATAAATTTATAGATCAGTCTCTCCGTTTATAATAATATAAAAATTTAAATTGTTAATCACTAAATCCAATAAAAAAGAAAAAATATGAAAAGAATTAAAATATATCAAAAATATTATTTTATTTTTTTCTAAAAAAAATATTATTCTATCTTGTTTATTTATTTATTTCTTTTTATTGTTATTTTTTAACTTAATTTGTTTAAATAAAGTTATTATGTATAAAAATAAAAAAATTAAAAAGAAATTGTGAAGTTTTCATATTAAATATCTTATTAATTATCTAAGATTTATGTTTAATATTTTTTAAATATTTAAAATTATATAAAAATTTTAAAAATTTGATAAAAAAAAATAAATTAAATGGTAAGTATAGTGAGAATTTCAATGTTTATAATTAGACATGATCATTTTGAAGGTTGGATCAAGTTCGGGTTGAGCTTTACCGGGCCAAATATTTTTCTTATATCCAAGTCAAGTCCGACCCGATTAATGAAGCCTCAACATCTGCCCAAGCCTAAGTCCAATTTGAATATGTATTTTCAAGCTCGACTTGACCCATTTTTAGGAATTCTCCTTCTTCTCCTTTTGTTAATATGAATGAAAATATTGAGAAGAGTTGAAAAATAAGAAAAATTGTCATGGAAGAACTAAATCAACATAAATCAAAAGTTAATTCTAAGGTATTTTAAAAATACAAATTAAATAAAAATATAAAAAAGCATAAAATATGATGTAAAACTATATAATATAAATTTTAATATAAAATATATTTAATTATTTATTCTTTTTAATTATATAAAAAAATAAAAATTTTAAATCTAATTATTTCAAACTGAAATTTATTTAACAAAAACTATTTAAAAAACAAATTATAATTAACTTAAAGATAATTAAAGTACTAATAACTAAACAAGAAAATATAATTAAATAAATTAATAATTATTTTGAACTAATATATGTAGGGAGAGAGAATTAACAGAGGGATGAGTATGATGAGATATTTTTGTAATATCAGAATTATTTATGTGTCTTAAAAAAATGTTATGATCATTTTTTTTAACAGAGAAGAAAAAAAATTAGTACAAAGAGGAGCGAGATGAGTTATTTTTGTAATTTCAGAGTTATTTTTAAATTTTTAAAAAAATGCAAAGGTTATTTTTGAATCTTCAAAAAGAAAAAAAAAAAAAAAAAAAAAGAGTGATGTACTCTTTAGTATAAATATGAAGACATATTTCAATATTTTTCTGAAAAAAATTATTTTATGATTGTTTTTAATTTTTTGTAAAATATAAATGACACATGTATAACATAAACTAGATTCTTAATAAATTAAACATGATATAAATTGAATTTATTAACATAACATTTGTGATATATAATATTTTTCAACACATATTTTAAATTTTGTTAAAACATATATCATTTTATTTATATTTAAAAAACATTTCGCTTTTTGTGTTTTTTATAAAATATATACTATTTTTCAGGATTTGTGTTTACCTCTAATTTTCAGTTCAAATCCTTGAAAATCAACAGAAAATTCTTTAAACTGCTATGAAACTCTTGCAATAATGTTAATTCATCAATTTTAACTCAAAATCGATCAAAATATATAAAGATCTAATGCGAAAAATTTTAATTCTTCGTAGTTGAAATCTACTTGAAAAGAATCAAAGCAAACCTGTTATTTTTATGGATTTAAATTTCCAATTTTTTGAAATTAATATGAAAGTGATTGATTTATTTTTTGTGTTTTTCATAGAAGATTCGTTGTGACCATATAAAATTAATATTTTTGGTTGGAATAATATTTTTGCAAGCATTCTATTATTAATGTATAAATGTTATTCTTTGTCATTTTTTCATTATTTTTTCCTTGTATTTTAATCAAAATAAAATCCTAAGAAATATAGTTACTCCTCTTTTTTTTTTTTTTTGAAATAAAGAGATACTTTATTTAAAAGAGGAGGTAATTACATCGTGAAGAATAACATTAAATAGAAATGAAGGAAGGACAACCCAAGACATTGGGTTAGGAAAATTAACAGCAGCTCTAGCAATTGAATGAGCCACCTTATTTCCAAGTCTCCCATGATAACAAAGTTTCCAACCATCAAAAAGTTGAAAAAACTTTTCACAAGCCAAAACCTAGCATCCAAATTCAGTGACATCTAATCCATCACTATTGATCACATACACCACTTGTCGAGCATCCAACTCAAACATAACAGGAGTAATTAAAGCCCTACATCCAGCTTAAAGTCTCCTTCAAACCCATAACTTTTGCCTCTTTCATTGAAAACAAACCAGGGAATTTCCAAGAGCATGCATCCAGAAACTAACCCCCTACTATCATGTAATACAACCCCTGTACCTGTTAAACCTTCACCCATAAAGACCGCTACATTACACTTTATCGTCCCAACTAGAGGTCGCACCCAGCATCGGGCTACCACAAAATGAGCATTAACAGGTCGTGATTTGAATTTATTGGCCTGTGTATGTAACCAAGAAAAATAAAAATCAGGACCTCTCCTAACCATAGTTTCCATTGTAGAACCACCATTATTCCACAACAAATTATTTCTATTCCTCCATAAACACCAAAAAATCACAGACAGCTTTGAAATAAAAGCATCAGAAGTAGATATAACCAATTGAAATATCCACAAATCAATTTCAGCATAAGGCATTAAAGGAACATCCAAATCAGCAACAACTAAACATTCATAGGCCAAGCGACAATAACAGAATAGTGTGTCTCATGTTCAGCATCCTCATTACAAAACAAACAAGATAAAGGAACAACCATATCTTTGAGGGCTAATCTAGCTTTGGTAGGGAGACAACTCGAACAAAGCCTCCACATGAAAGACTTTATAGTAGGCGGTATATGAAAATCCCATATCTTCCTCTAAGCATCATTATGAGAAACAGACCGACCCAAACCAATAAGTCCCAAAGCTAATCTATACCCTGATTTAACATAATATAAACCGTTAGAAGAAAAATGCCAAATTTGCATATCCTCAGCACAATAATCATTCAAAGGGACTCGACAAATTTCAGCAACATCTATAGGTTCAAACAACTCCTCAAGAAGCTCAATATCCCATACTCTAAGACCTAGGATCATCAAATCATGAACACAAAGATATTCAAGTCCAATATGCATACCTGTCTCAATTCATCTATTAATATCATTCTTCAACCAGGCCTCATTCCACACATTAACTGATCTCCCATCACCAATTCTCCAACGACAACCTGCTTCAAGAATTGATCTTGCCTGCAAGATACTCCGCCATGAATAACTTGGTTTATTACCAATACCGGCAAACCAGAAATCCCCATAAGGGAAATATTTGGCTTTGAAAATATGACTAATCAAAGCAACTGGGTTTTGAAGTAATCTCTACCCTTGTTTACTTAACAAGGCTAGATTGAAAGTCTGCAAGTGACGAAATCCCAAACACAACAGCCTGTTTCCTTCTTGCTAATTTATCCCAACAAAACTAGTTAATACCTTTTGATCCATTCCTTTTAGAACCCCACCAGAAAGAGTTCAGTATACGTTGAAACTCCTCGCAAAGAGACACTGGAATGAGAAAGACACTTATACAGTAGGTAGAAATAGCCTGCGCCACAAATTTTATCAAGACCTTTTTTCCTGCTCTAGATAAAAATTTATTATTCTAGCCATTAAACCTTTTCCATAACCAATCCTTTAAAAATCCGAAAATTGCACGCTTATTCTTCCCAATCAATGATGGAAGGCCCAAATATCGACTATGGTTCAAAGAAACCTAAACACCCAAGATTGCGGAAAGAGATAAAACATCAGGACCTGACACATTTGAGCTAAACATTATACCAGATTTTTGACAATTTATCGATTGACCTGAAGCTTTTTCATAATCCTTCAACAAACTTTTCATTGTCTCACATTCAGCCACATACGCCTTGAAGAAGAAAAAGATATCGTTTGCAAACATAAGTTGATAAACTGCTAGGGTAGTCCTACTAATCTTACAACCATGAATATCTCCTCTTACCTCTACTTTAGTTAACATGGATGATAAACCTTCTGCACAAATTATAAATAGGTAAGGTGATAAGGGGTCACCTTGCCTTAAGCCACGTTTAGGAATAATTGGACTAACATCATCCCCATTTAAATCAACATTATATCGTACATTTGTAACACATAACATAATTAGCTCAACCCATTCTGAATCAAAACCCAAATTTAACATGATATGTTCCAAAAAATCCCAATCAACTCTATCGTAGGCCTTGCTAATATCAACCTTCATGGCTACATTACCCATCTTTCCTTTCCTTTTATTCTTCATATAATGTATCAACTCAAAAGCAACCATCACATTATCATGGATTGACCGAGCAGGAACAAAAGCCGATTGAGCCCAAGACATAACCTTACCAAGACAACCCTTTAATATATTAGCCAAAACCTTTGCTATTAGTTTATACATAACATTGCAAAGAGCAATCGGTCTCAAATCTTTCATTGTCTGAGGTTTTTCGCATTTTGGGATTAACAGTAGAGTAGTAGCATTAAGCAAATCAGGAACACAATATCTGCTCCAATTATAGACCAGAATTTCTGATAAAAAGCCGGATTAAGCCCGTCTGGACCTGAAGCTTTATCCAAGTGCATTTGAGAAAGAGCCACTTTGAATTCGTCAACAGAAAAAGGAGCAAGTAATCGTTGATTATCCTGCGCAGAAATCCGACAATCAACATACTGCAGAACTTTATCATATGAACTAGCTTCCTCATCAAATAATTTTGAAAAGTACTCAAACAATAGAATTTAACTCAATAGGCTCAGAATACCACTGCCCATCCTCTCCCCTTAACCGAACAATTTTATTACTCTTCCTTCTACCAATAGCAGCTGAATGAAAAAACTTCGTATTAGCATCCCCATCTTCAAGCCAATGCTTCTTAGCCCTTTGCTTCTAATAGATCTCTTCCTGACACAATAATTCAGACAAATCCAGCTTTGTCTTGTTAAATTCTGCTACAAAATTTATATCAGCTCTATTTCTCAACAACTCAATATGCTGACGGAGATAACGAATTTTGGAATTGAAATTTGAACCCAAATTTGCTCCCCATTTCGTCAAAGCCTCAGAGCAAGAATATAATCTAGTGAGAACCCCAAACCCGTTTGATTCTGACCAGCTACCAAGAACAATATTCCCAATATAATCTTCCTAAAGCCAATAATTTTCAAAACGAAATTTGCGACGACGATACAAATTAACTCTAAGGAACAAAGGCTAGTGAACAGAGACCGGAGCAGACAAATTATAAAGAGATGAATTAGGAAAACGAGAACACTATGAAGCAGATGCTAAGGCTCTATCAATCCTCTCCTCCACCCATCTCTTCGTCCCTCTACTCCTCTCCCATGTGTAAGGATACCCCACCAAATGAATATCATACAGATTATAGTCCGAAACTGTTTGACAAAAACTTTGAAAAAGCCAATTAGGATGTCTCCCACCACCCCACTTATCCTCCAAAGAAAGCATGTCATTAAAGTCCCCCCTATACAAACCCAAGGAAGTAAATAAGATGCTCCAAGATGCCGCAATAAGTCCCAAGAAGACCTTCGTTGACTCCTTTCAGGATAACCATAAAAACCAGTAAGTCGCCAATCTCCATTAATCAAATCATAAACAGTCACATCAATATGATGACATGAGAAACCCAACACATAACATAATGCATTAGATTTCCATAACAATGCTAGCCCACCACTCCTACCTTCCCTATCAACAACAAAGCAACCTTCAAAACCCAACTTACATTTTACTTCTTCTATTTTGTTTGCATGCATAAGAGTTTCCATTAAGAACACCAAATTTGACAACTTCGAGCGAACAAGCTCACACAACGCAAGAATTGACCGAGGGTTGCCAAGCCCTCGATAATTCCAACTAAGCAACTCATTGCTCCCAACAGGCCTGTTGACCAGAACTTGCCGATAAAAAAAAGGGAATAATTTCAGTTGAGGAAAAAACACCAAAGTCATGTGCAGATTTGGGCTGATCAATCTGCATACCTTCAAAATGAATAACTGGATCCACATAAGTCTTCTTTCTTTTCCTATCAACCAATAAGTCTAACCCATCACCATCGGCTGCCACAAGAGAAGTAGAGCACAAATACTAGGCCCATTAACCAAAATCACAGAAACCAAATTTAAATTATATAGTTGTACAGTTTTAGATATCTCATCGTGTCTAGGATAAGGAAGTGAATAATTTGAATTATGCCTTATCAGTTGTTTAGCTGCAATCACATCCGAAAAGTTAGGGTCATTACCAACCACGAACTCTGTTCCATTCGCCATTCTAGCTTCCCCAGCATTATCATTCAACCACTGTTCACCACCCTGAGAAAAATTTTGGCGAGGTGCGACAAGCAACTAAAAACCCCACTCCTTCGATAGTCAAATCAGGATTATCAAACAACTTATCATAGTACTTCTCACTATGTCCTAGCACACCACAAAGAAAACAAAAAGTAGATAAACATTCATATTTAAAATGAATAAGACACCACTCACCACCAGGTTTCCAAATCTTCTTCCACCGCTTCAATGGCTTAGTGACATTTAATATCACCCTAATTCGCATAAAAGTTTTCTAGAAATTAGAACTGTTTGTGACATCATATTTAACAAAATGCCCAATAAAATCACCAATTTGTCTACCCACATTGTCAGACATATACCTAATTGGTAAATCATGAACCTGGACCCAGAAAGTGAAATATTTTATCTCTAATACTCCTCTTATTTATTAGTGAATGAAATATCTTATTTTAAAGGCCACAATGTATAAATCATGGTTTTCAGACTTATTTCGATTTCAAATCTATGAAGATTGAGGATTTTGTATCAAAGACTTAACTGAAACGAATTAGAATTGAAACATAATTAAATAAAATATATAATAAATATTAGATAAAATATATTATAATTAATTATATTATTAAAAATAATGGTAAATAAAAATATATCTAAATAAAATAATAAATTCAATAAACATTAATTAGTAAATTTATTAAATTATATATATATATATATATATATATAACAACTATGAATCAATAATAAAAGAATACCATTTTCTTGATTGTATTGAAATTGGATGCTCATTTTCTTTTAGTTGATGTAACCAAATAAATAAAAAAAATTGCTTGTACTGTGTGAAGTTTCATGGTTGATTATTTATATATAAACACTATTATTCTATTTTATCAATTTGCAGGAAAGAGATGATATTTTTTCAATTTTTAATTAAATTTGTATTTTATAAAAATATAAGTAATTATATGATATTAAAAAAAATCATATGAAGGAAATCTTAAAATTAATTGCAAACATCAATAAAATTAAAAACTCCTTCGCATATATTGTTTAAGAAATTAAATAATCTCTCACTCTCCCTAATATTAGTCTTTTCTTTTCTTTTTTTTAATTTTTTTTAGTCAACTAAGAAAATTATTTTTTAATATATAATAAGATTTTTTTTTTACTTAAAATACTATTTACTAACTTAAAAAAAAAAATGAAAATCAGCATATATCACATCCCTAATGTTTCCTGATAAACGACACCGTTTCGGCGGGCGGAAAAAAAAAAAAAAAAAAGCTATCATTTCCCTCTTCTCCTTGTAAATTCGTCCTTTCTTTGCCATCATCTGCAAAGTGGCCGTTAAACTGCGGCTGCATTTCCAAAGCTTGTCGGCGACAGAACCATTGCACTTCCAACCTGCTTGATTCTCCCTCAGCACTCTACAAACCCCACTGCAAAAACAGATTCTTGTCAACCCTTATGATGAGTCTCCAACTCCAAGGCCTACTGCTTTGTAGTAACCCATCTATGTTTCAGTTCAAAACCCTAAACCCTGTGCCTTATCACAACCATCAGGTATGGTAGCAATAACCCTTTTATACTCTCAAGATTTATCTTTTTTTTTTTTTTTTTCTTTTTACGGAAAGATTCGATTTTTAAAATTCTGAAATCCATATTGAAATATCCGAAGTCGATTTTAGAAGCTGAACATGTAATGCATTGTTACTATGGGTTTTCTTCTATATATGACTTTCAATTAAACCCTTAAAAAGGAAAAGCTAAAAAACCCAGTTTTTCAATGGTTCTGTTTTACTAAATTTAATTGTCTTTTGACTTCAAATTGATTTGAGATTTGATTTAAATTGTTTTTGTGCTCGTTTTCATTGAAACAGATAATGGCAGCATCCCGGGTTTCTATCAAACCGAAAAGCTTTTCCTTATCTCATCATGGTAGGCAGAGTGCTAGTACTTTTCTACAGAGACAGAGCTCTTCCATGGCGGTAGTGTCCATGTCAACCAAAGACATTGACATCTCAATCATGGTATATTGAATTTTTTGTTTGTCTGTACTTGCATTATTGATTGGTAAGCTAATTTTTGAGCTCTCTGTCTGTGATATTATGGATATGGAGTTATTACTTGGCAGTTCCAATCCCTCACCTAAAGCATGCATTAGACTCAAATGTGGTATTTGATAAGACAGTTTTACTGGGATTATGGAATTAGTGTGTTTACTGCATTTTGAATTTACATGTTCATCGCTTGCTGCTGTCTTTTATTGCTATATTGTTGTTTATGTACTTAAACATCGCTTTTACTAGCTTGAACAATCTCTTAGTTGTCACCCACCATGCCTAATATTTATTTTCTATATGTTTTCTAAACTATAACTATGGTGATTGATATGCGTATTTGGGTATTGTACCCAAGAAATATGGTTGTTATTAACTTGGTTCTTTGATTCACCTCATTTTTTGACGTTATTTTATTTATTTTAGTTAAGTGGTTGTAGTGGCCTTCATGTTTTTTACATTACTTTATTGATTTTAGGTAAATGGCTGTAGTGGCAAAATGGGAAAGGCTGTTATTAAGGCAGCAGACTCTGCAGGACTTCAAATTCTTCCTGTATCATTTGGCTCAGTAGAGGAGTCTGGGAATAGTGTGCAAGTATGCGGAAAAGAGATTAAGATACATGGTCCTTCTGACAGAGAAGCTGTTCTTGCATCCATGTATAAAGAACATCCCAATCTCATTGTGGTGGATTACACTGTTCCTGCAGCAGTAAATGGTAACAATTATGTAACTCAATATTTAAAGAAACACAAAAGAAACCTGAACCATTTATTTTGATGGGAATTACATTCTTGGAGAAAGAGAATTGATTTGCTTTCTCAACTTTATATATTGAGCTGATTCAGAGTTGTAACCCAAGTCCAATTTGAAATCTTAAATTGAACCTTAAAAAATTAACTAAAAATAGGAGATGCTTTTATGTCTCCAAGCATGGGAAATAACCTGATTTGTTTAACAGTTTAAAATTTTCTATTCTATTTATTTTAAATGAAATGTTTTAAATTGTAACCTATCATTGTGGTTTATTGATATTCTAAATACTAATGATCTTAAAATTATGTTGCTAAAACCATACATTTGTTCCGTAAAGCTAAGTTTCCATTATCTTTAGACTTGTGAAACTGGGTAATAGTGTGTGATTTAACAATCATTTTATTGTTGTAGACAATGTCAAGCTCCTTTTGATGCTTATGTGTACTTTCTTTAATGAATTATCCTTTGGGATGTCGTTCTATAATGTGCAGATAATGCAAATCTATATTGCAAAGTTGGAGTGCCCTTTGTTATGGGAACCACTGGTGGAGACAGAGACCAGTTATATAAGACTGTAGAGGACTCAAAAGTTTATGCTGTCATTTCTCCACAGATGGGGAAGCAGGTGATCTGAATTTTGCTACCTTTAATAGATTTAAAAGATGCAACTTTAAATTGTCATGTGCTGTGTCCTAATAGATTATTGTTCTGGTAGGTGGTTGCATTTCTTGCAGCCATGGAGATTATGGCTGAGCAATTTCCTGGAGCCTTTTCTGGGTATTCCCTTCAGGTACTGTTCTTTTGCATTGTGTCCATGGTTATGAAGTTTTGATTTTCTTTTATCTACAAATATGTATCCAGAAAGGTCATCTTGAAGAATGGCAATTCGAAATTCGGTTTGTTTTGATTGCAAATGCAGATTTTTGATTATGCAAATCTCTGTCTTCCTTAATCTGTCAGACTTTTTTCTCCTTTACCCCTTGTAAACTGCTAAACAAGGCACAGATTTTATTCAGCTAACATGAATGAAATCCCCTCAAAGTTGGGGGTTGACAAGGTCATTTTCAGCTTTTTTCTGTTCTTCTTGTTGAATTGTACACATTTATGTTTATTGTTGCTTATCTTCAATGGTTCCATGATAAGGAGTTATCATTATTGCTGAGAATATACTAATGCTATCTTTGTTTAGTGTTTTTATTTATTTATTTGTGGGTGATTGCAATATTGAATTAACTAAGACTTCCTTGTTGCTGCAAAAATACACTGCTTGCACACAGTATGTTCCCTGAATTGATTTTTGATATATTATTATAATTTACTGTTGCTCACTGATACATGTAGTTATAAATTTAGGTGTTGGAGTCTCATCAAGCAGGCAAGTTGGACACATCTGGAACTGCCAAGGCTGTCATTTCTTGCTTTCAGAAATTGGGTGTATCTTTTGATATGGATAAGGTTTGTTTAAAGATCTTCAGGCTTAGCAGTATCCATTTATCTGTGATTCAAATGAAAATTACTGAATCTGCTTTATTCTGCATTGCTGATATGTTTGTCTATGTATTTTCTGTATTTAATTATGCAAAAATTAAAATATTAATCTTGATGGGTACTTGAAAACTAATCATATTACCTTTCATCCCATCCATAATTCTGCACCCAATTTGTAGCTCTGGAAGCCATTTAAAGTCTTATGGAAAATTTGTTAAGGGCTTTTGGAGACACTTTGCCCTTGGTATTTTTTTCTCCAAACATCTAGGCCTTATTTAGTTATGGAAAATATTTTTATTTTCTTTTTCTAGTTTTCATTTTCATTCCCCAATTTTCTATATTTCCATTTTCCAAATTGAAAAATTAAAAAATAAGAAAATATGGTAAGATTCATTTCCATTTGAAGTTTTCTCTATTTCTCCATTTCTATTTTTATTTTTAAGATTCATTTTTTGCATTAAATATATAATTATTATTTTTTATAAATATTTATTTTAAAGGATAGTGGAAAACATCATAAACTAGTTTTCTATAATATAGTGATTTTGGAAAACTTGGAAAATTGTTTTCAAATTTTCCATTTATAAAATTTTGATGACTAAACATTTTCTTGGAATAATTTTCTGGAAAAAAGACTTTGTTTTCCACAACTAAACAAGGCCTTAACATCCGCAGCCTTTGCTAGTTGACTGTTTCAAGGGTTTCATGAGTTCCTTAACTCATCAACCTGGAGTGGAGATTGACCTGGCTAGGAGGATAGGCCACATAATCCACGATCTGTATGTTAGGTGTTCTATTGCATTATGTAAAAGTTAATGAAATAATCTACTTAACATTATGTGTTAGTGGGCCGATATTTTTTTTTGTGCCACTGACTTTTTGGATGGTTAACTGATCCTTATTCATATCACATGGGCAATGTTCATGTCTTGACAATAGTTTCATTCAAATTATATGATTGGACTCTACACAATGTGTATTTTCCCACTTCCACCCATTCTTTTTTGCTTAATACTGTCAAGATATAGCTTCTTTTTGTATCAGTTGACATTACTTATTCCTTTAGAAAACTTCAACAATGTATTATATTGCTCATCAATCCCAATCCTTTTTTTTCCCTTTTTCCTTCTTTCAGATACAAATGATCCGGGATCCTGAGCAACAAATCGAGATGGTGGGAGTTCCTGAGGAGTATTTGTCTGGCCATGCATTCCATATGTATCATCTGACATCTCCTGATCAAACGTAATAACAAATATCTTGAATGATGTCTTTTTTATTTTTATATATTTTACTTCAGTTTTGTGTTTTAGCAAGCATAAAAATGTGTATTTATCTCATTTCAATTTCCATGCAGTGTTTCTTTTGAGTTTCAACATAATGTTTGTGGTAGATCCATTTATGCAGAGGGTACGGTTGATGCGATAATTTTCCTTGCTAAGAAGGTAAAAATGCTTCCATGCCTCTCATGAGATAGACTTGATTTAATTCCTTCCAGCATTTCATTCTTTTTTAGTTTTCTTTATTGAAGTTTAATTCTTTCCCGCATTTTCACTTGACTTCAAAATTACAAAATGAAAATAGTTCTTTATGCAACATTAATCCCTTTCTTTTCAGTGTACTAAAAAAATTCTCTCTTTTCCAGATAGGGCCTAAGATAATTGACACAGAAGTTTATAACTGTCGTACCCATAAATTTTCATTTTACATTTACTGTTTTTTCATGGTGTTTCAACATGTGTAAATCATGGATGGAATATGCATATGCAGCCTGAAACAAAGCACAGTTCTATTTCTCAATGATGCTGTTTATTTTGGAGAGTTGTTTTACGTTTGCTGTAGAATTTTAAGTTGCTTACAAGTGATAATGTGGTGAAAATGCAGATTCAGTCAAGGGCAGACAAGCGAATCTTTAATATGATCGATGTCCTGCGAGAGGGCAACATGAGATAAATCAAAAGTTACCTACAATTCAATAATGTCCTCCAATTTTGATCTCCGCTATCATAGCCATGCAGTGGAACAGAATCAGTGCACTCTCCTAACAAATTAACAGAAGACTGAAAAATGACCAAATTCAAAATTGTAGGTTGATGAGGCTCAGAAACCACTGTAGTACTGGTAAGCTCAACATTTTTGACAAAGGGTGTGCATTTGCCATGCTTAGCGAAAGACTGGCTGAGCTTCTTATGATCGTCGAAGGTTAGATGAACAGAGTTAAGTGATGGCTGGAATTTCATAGTTGCTTTAGCTTTGCTCTAATATATCCGTACAGGAAGGAGACTGTTTTTTCTTTGTTTTTATTTTTATTATGTAAACAAGCGTGGAGTTTGATGATTGTTCACCTCTTCCAGTTCATGCCTTTCATTTGCTATGGTGGATGAAAAAAATACGTAGCAGAAGCATCTTCTAAAAGTATGTTGATTTAAATAATATGGAAATTTGTAATTACTTTCAAAGAGAAAGATAGGTTGTATTCAAAATATAAGCTGCTTAGCTTACAGAAAATATATAGGAAATTGCTTTAAAAAATTCTAGGATCATAATATGTTAATTTATTACAAAAATAAAATAAATCATCAAATTTATATAAATAAGAAAATAAATTAAAATTAAAATTAAATTTTAAATTAAATCTAAAAATAAACTTTCTATCAAAAATAGAAAAATGCAAACATAAAAACTTCAATACTTTTGGTATGCATCATACTTTATATTTATTTGTAGTTTTCTTGGTGGATCAGAAATTCTTAAATAGGAAAGGGTATACAAGATTTGAATGTTCCACTCCTAACATCTTATATTATGGATTAAGACCATATCAATTACTAATCTAATAGTTTATAATATATCTTATTATGAACTAGGCAATCCCTATACTGCAACAATCACTGAACTACTAGTCTAATAATTAATTAAGATAATATGCTTTATAGTTCATTTTATAAGTAATATATTTTTACTATTTTTATGAGTAATGTATTTTAATTTCATAACATATCCAATTTGTCTTTTTATCATTTGTAAAAAAAGAATAATGCCTATACATAAAAAAATAAATAAAATAAGAAAGAGAATGATGCCTACCTTAATGAATACTTCATTCCAAAATGCCCGACATTGCACATACCTCTTCAAGCTTCATTCAAAGTTCAAACTAAATGATCAATTTCTTCTCTATTTTCCCTCACTCTGAACCCCTTTTCTTCCATCAACGTGTAGTCTCTTTTAACAGAAAAATAATTAGTTAGGACATGAGTGTATTTTTTCTATTCACGTAAAAATTAACTCGAATGTCTTCGCTCTAATCAGACATGAATTATTTTCAATGTGAATTAAAGGAGTATAATCTCGTACTACCTAATAATTTCTCCTTTTAACATAATATTCATTCGGTATTATTTTTTATTTTTTTAGATAAGGAAAAAATTACTATATGTATTTTATCTTTTACACCCTCAATTCTTATACTACAAAATAAATAATCTCTCTCAATAAAATAAAATAAATTAAATGCTCTAACCAAATGGTAAGAATTTTTTTTGGGGGTAATTAACCTTTTAGTTGTTAGAATTGTAACAACATTTATTTTTTACTTGGCATGAATTTAAATTCTTAAAATTTTATATTATAAAGTAAACATTCGATTGTTATGAGATAAATGGCCTAATGATAATTTTTATTTTTAACTTTCAAGAAATAAAAAAGAAATTTAGACTTGAACTAATCAAATAATCCATGAATAAAAATGCTCATAATATTGATGGGACTTCAACATGAAACTTCTCAGTCTTGAGTTTCTAATGCTAGACCAAGATCTCATCTCATTGTCATGTGAATACGGTAGTTTGATGTTGAGGTCTTGGTATTGGTTATACAAGGGTTAACAATTAATTATTCACTTTACATTCTTGCAACAAACAAAAGTTAACAAAATCCAAGCCAAAGAATAAAGAAAACAACAATAACAAAAAAAAAAAAAGGGAATAAGAAGCTTAGAATCAAAGTTAAACATAGTATCAGAAAAACAAATCTCTGATCTCTCTCTCTCTCTCTCCCACTTCAAGCATGAGAATTGAGAAGAGGCTTCATGTCTAATGTTGTATCTAAGTATCATTTAAAAAGTGTTAAAAATCTACATGTTGTTAGTATATGCCTACAATTTTACTCACAAATACCATCCGAGAAAGGAAGATCTCTCTGCAATAGGCATGAGGAAGAAGAAACCAAAATATTCTCTTCCAATTCTCTCTAGTAAACACAAATTTATAGGGAAAGATTTGAACCTATATATATGTATACATTTAGTACATATGTTGAGAAATAATAATTTATAGTGAAGTTGCATATCATATTATAATCATGGTAACATTGCAGCTTCCTAGTACTTTTAACCCCACAAATCTCCAACTACAATCAAAGGTCTCAAATCTTGAAGTGGGTAATTTTCATCGAAAATGTGTATCAAATCTATCTTCTTCTTCTTCATTTTCATCGCGAAGCTTGTTCATATCAAATTCTCAGCAACCTCAATATCCCATTTCACTATTCCCTGCAGTAAAACAGGTTATTTTTTAAACATTATTTAGCATTTTTAAGTGTTTTTTTATTTTTTTTATCAAATGGTCATGTATGAATAATGTTTGAGACTTCATTTATGGCAGAATGTTGCAGCCGTAGTGTTTGGAGATGGATCAGAGTCGAGACTTTATCCATTAACAAAGAGAAGATCAGAAGGGGCAATTCCTATAGCAGCAAATTATAGACTGATTGATGCAGTTGTGAGCAATTGTATTAATAGTAACATTAACAAGATTTATGCCATTACACAATTCAACTCTACCTCTCTCAATTCTCATCTCTCAAGAGCTTATAATGGATTAGGCCTTGGCAAAGAAGGCTTTGTTGAAGTAATTGCAGCTTATCAGAGTCCTGAAGATCAAGGCTGGTTTCAGGTTTAATAATTACTTATTCCGTGACACATCTGTTCTTGATTTTTTTTTTTTGGGTTAATTACTCTAATCTGGTTTCAAACTTGTAATCTTATAGTTCTAGAGATGGTTATAGTACTACTGAGCTAAAGCTCATTGGTTCTTTAATTGATTCTTACAACCTCTACATGATCTTTTTTTAATCTTATCTTTTACTGTTCTTCTATTAGGGAACTGCTGATGCTATGAGAAGATGCTTGTGGGTAATGGAAGAGTTTCCAGTTTCGGAGTTTTTGATCCTTCCTGGCCACCATCTCTATAAAATGGATTACCAGAAACTGATAGAAGCTCATAGGAATAGCCGGGCTGATATAACCATTGCTGCTTTGGATTATATCAGAGAACCAGACCCTGGTTTTGGCCTTCTGACAGTAAATTCACAAAATGAAGTTGCAGAGTTTAGTTTGAGGTCAGAGAAAGAGACAGGAATTGTTACCTCTGTAAGTTACTTGATTTCATAAAATACCAGTCTCAAAATTTTATTCTGTGTCTCCAATAAGGTAATCAGAAGAATCTTTTATCTCTTAATTGCAGGTAAAAAGCTCGAGAAAGTTAAATAATTCCATTTATAGTAAGTTTTCGAGTATGGGGATCTACCTTGTTAATAGAGAAATTATGACAAAGCTTTTAAACAACTATTTCCCTGAGGCAAATGACTTTGGAACTGAAGTGATTCCTGGTGCAATATCCACTGGAATGAAGGTAATTTTCTTGTTTTTTAGGATGCAATTGAAGAAAAATAAACATATGTTTGGGACTTGGGGTTTCTCAGATTCTTTTCTTCTATCTAAAGTCTAAATCTCGTCTGGATTTGCAAGGGACAGGTTCAAGGTTTTCGATTCGATGGATATTGGAAGGACTTAAGGAGCATTTCAGCATATTACCAAGCAAATATGGAATGCATAAAGAGATCAAACATGGGATATAAGTCAGTAATTTTAATACCAGGAAGGGTGAAAGTCTAATACTAGTACAATGATCTTTCAGCAAAAGCAAATTTTTATTTTTTATTACTTTTCATCCATAATTAGCCCTCTCTTCAACTAACAAAAACTCTAAATTCTTCTTTCATAGCAGCTTCTCTGATAGAGAATCTCGTCTCTACACTATGCCACGGTATCTGCCTCCAACTACTATAAGTGATGCAGAAATTACAGATTGTGTTATTGGTGATGGTTGCATCCTGAATGTAAGGGAAAAAAATATATAGCATTACTCCCTATTTTCCTCCCTTCAAATCTTTATCACAAGTGGTAGTAGTTATAAATTGCACTTAATTAAACTCTAACTGATGTTCAAACTCGAAATGTCATTGTTCAAGAGACAATTCCAATCATAATATAAAAAGACAAAAAACTTCAAAGACTCGAGCTTAGAATTATGAGCTAGATTTAACATGGGATTTATTGGAGAAATTTTAAAGTATTTTCTAGTCCTTTTTAAGTTTAATTTATATGTCTAATAAATAATATTTTGTTCTTTTATTTTTAAATCAGGGATAATTTTATTATTGTAAGTTTTGATAGGAAATCTGTCCTAATTTCTTTAGGAGTCTTTAATTTTAATTTTAAGTCTTATTTTGAGTATTTATTGGTTTAGTAAAATTTTATTTTTTTTAGTTTATTTTAGGAATCTAAATAATGTAGACCTTCAAGCCCTGAAATTTATGGGCCAGTTTGATAATGTAAAATAGTTAAAGTCAAAGAAATGAACCACTTGATATGTTTAGTTTTGGACTTGATATGGGTCTAATCTAATGGGAAACGGGATAACAAATCTAACTCATTGCTTTTAGCGATGACTGACGACGTATTTTGGCTAAATTTCTTCATTTAAACTTTCGTTTTGACAATTTAGGACTTTTATTCATTTTTAATAATTTTTGTTTTCTTATTTGCTTTTAATAGGAAATCTGTTTTAGAGCGTCTTTTAAGATATTGTCTTTGTAATATTTTAATTTTTTATTTATATAATTATGGTGATTTATTTTATTTTCGGAATAAATTACCATATTAAACATTTAGGATTTTATAGAGATTATTCTCTATAAGTAGTTATATAAGCCTTTGGGTTAAGAAGTTTGGATTTGAATTAAAAATAATCTTTCTGTTTGAAAGTTGTTTTTTTTAATTTTAGGTATTCATTTTTTAATCAACGAATTTTGATACCTATTAGTCTAGTATTTATTAACTTACTGGATTAGCTAAAATTTGGTGGTAATGGCATTGAGCATGATATAAAGTGATTAAGGCAAACACCTATTGTTATATGGTAAGAGTTGAAAGCTAAGCTAAAAAAAAAAAAAGTACTTGTCGCATAATTACCTTAACAAAAATGCGTGAAAGGTATATTCTTTAAAATAGGGTAGCATGTCCATTGGCTAAGCATCAATTAGATGAGTTAAAGATCCGAAGTCAAGTTGTGGAAGATGCACACAAGCTTTGGCTTTATTTAAAGCTGGTTCAAAGGCAGATATTGAAGTGGAATTATTTAGGCAGCCTATATACAGTGTCGAAAATGCATTACAAGTAGCTCTTAGACCTAATTTGACACAGCTTATGAAAATAATTTTTTATATGAAAAAAAATTATTTTTCTAAAAGTGATATTTCTAAAAATAATTAACTGTATGTTTGTATATAAACTTATAAGGGTATTTTTATTTATTAATTTTTTAAAATTAGCTACGCGTTTAATCTAAAATTCAGTTTTCTTGAAAAGTTCAAATTTCTAACTTATCCAAATAATTAAATTTTAGCTATCTAGATAATTGTTTTTATTAATTTTGATATTTACCAAATACTATAAACTGAATCAAAATTAACTTCTCATCTAAAAAAATTATTTTTTACTTTCTATAAATTGTGCCAAACGGACAGAGGAGTATTTGAAATCATTAATTACTTTAGGGTTCAAACTTAGCAGATAGCTATAAATAGAGGTTTTGAATCAAATTGTACCTCTAAATCAATTATCACAAAGCTCACAACTCTTTGTTTTGTTTAAGTTTTGCATCTCAATTCTCTTACTTACGAGCCCCAACTTTTCACATATAGTTTCTACCCATTTATAGGCAGCGGCGGAACAAGAGAGGGTTAGGGATAGCCTTTCCAGCCCTCCACCCAAACTTCTTAAATATAAGTATATATATATATATAAATTTTTTAATTAACCCTCCTCAAAAAATTATATATAATTAATAATATTAAAATTATATATAAATTTTTAATTATCTCCCTAAAAAAATTATATATAATTTATAATACTAAATTTTTTCACTAATTTAACTTTGGTCCCTCCTAATAGCACTAAAATTATATGTAAATTTTTAATTGATCCTCAAAAAAATTATATATAATTTATAGTATTAAAATTTTTTACTAATTTAACTTCGACCTCCTAAATAAAACTTTTTTATTACACGCAAGTCCATAGACTTCATATAAACCTAAAATTCATACTATATATCCAGTTCTCCAACCCGTCATTTATCAGTAATACTTTTTAATGATACTAGAAATTGCATATTATTCTCTGAATTTTGTTTTCTCATGCTTTGGCTTTCTGGAAATATGTTTTTGACCTTTCTAAGAATAGAGATGCAAGATCAAAGGAACAGTTGTTGGTATGAGGACAAGGATTGGAGATGGGGCTATCATTGAAGATTCAGTAATTCTTGGTTGTGATATGTACCAAGTAAGAGGCATATCTAAATATATTTTTTTTTATGTTCTTTTGTTTGCAATTAATAGTAAATTGTTTTAACAAGTGTAGATTTTCTTTAACAGAAAGACTGTATTGATAAAAGTGGCATGGACATTCCAATAGGAATTGGTGATTATACTCATATAAGGAAAGCAATAATTGACAAGAATGCAAGAATTGGCAGCAATGTAATGGTATGTAGAATTATCAGCATTACAACTTGATGTGGATGATGCTCTTTTTTTTTATTCAACATGAAAAGTAAACTTAATATAAAGTGTGAAAATTATATATATATAGTGGTAAGGTGGCATCACACCAATTTTTCAAATCGTATTAAATTTTACTTTTTTCATCCATCAAAAATAAAACACTTACATTAGCATCAAGAAACTTGCAATGAAAAAACATAACTCCCAGCTTGTAGTCTAACTCAGGAATTTAAATTTTGACAAGGTTCGATAATGTTTTCTGTAATCAACCCTTTTAGATTGATCAACATAATGAAATTTTAATATAAGGTTGTTGTTATGTCTTACTAATATAAAAATCAATGTCATGATATTAATGCAGATAATTAATAAGGATAATGTGCAAGAAGGCAACAGAGAAGCTAATGGCTATATAATCACTGAAGGATTAGTGGTTGTTCTACAAAGTGCAGTAATTCCAGATGGAAGCATTTTATGATATTAAGCATGTGCCATTTTTTCATTTCTTTTCTTGATTCTTCAATAATTATTAAAACACAATAATTATATATAGCTTCAAAATCAAAATGTAAATACAGCACAAGAAATGTCACTCAAAGAATATATTTGAACAATAAAATTCTTTATTGTTCAATGATTTTTTATTTATGTACAATTTTCCTCATTTATGTATTATTTTGAAATAATAATAATTTCTTTTTTTTTTTTTTTTTTTATAAAGGTGGCAATTAGGTCGGAGTCATCATCAGGTTGGAGTTATTTTCAAGTCAAATCATTTTGGGGGTGTTGCCTTTTTTGGGTGGATTTGATTTGCACTTTATATTGTGCTCTAGTTTTAAGTAAATCATTGGGTTAATGACCAAAAAATATTTTAAGTCGAAATTTGTATCACTTTTAAATTTGACTTTAAAAATAAGTTTTTAGATCGAGTTAAATCAGGATAAATTTTTTTTTATGATAGTAAATTATCTACATATAATTTTAAAAATTTTATAATAAAAATAAACATTACAATTTTAAAATATATAATTTCTATACATATAAAATATTATATTATACACATATAATAACATAACAATTAAATAATTAAACTTATTAATTCTAATATATTGTAATATCAACATAATTTTTATTCTAGTAAGTAATTTAAAAATTTTATCAAAATTTTAAATTTAAAGATGATAATGCCATAAAATAAAAATAATTAAATAAAATTTAAAAATATAATATACTTAATTATATTAATAAAAATAGAATTAATTGTAATTTCTCCTCTGTAGAATGGCCCATTACATTAAATTTTTCCTGACCTTTCAAAAATACACTAACTCCCTATTGACAAATGTCATAATATACTATTAGACCATTCCGTACAATTTTGTCATCAGTCAATCCTTAGTCAACTATACAAGGGTAGTAAAAAGATCAAAATGCCCTTATCTTTTATTTTTAATTAATTACATTCTATTTTTATTTTAAATTTTTTTTAAGATTAAAAAATTTATTTTCATTCTTTTGAAAAATTTGAAAATAAAAATATTTTTTAAAAATATTTAAAAAATATTTTTATTTTATTTTTTAAAAAATAACAAATAACAAATAAAAATATTTTTTAATTTTTATTTTTAAATTTATCAAAAATATGAAAATGATTTTTTTATTTGTATTAAAAAATTTAAGAAGAAATAATTTAATTAATAATTTAATTTCTTCTTAAATTATTTTTTAAAATAAAAAATATTTTATAAAAAATATTTTTGTTTATTTTTTTTTTAAATTTGTCAAAAATATTAA
>CANXYC012560313.1:0-23299 GCA_948193065.1 Aleurites moluccanus | reverse complement strand
ATATATATATATATATATATAATTTTATGTTAAAGAATAATAATTATTCTTTTAACACATAAAAATTATTTATTTAAATTTATATTTGATTCATGCATTGAATTTTTGAATGCATAGATGTTTATGACATTGTTTAAGTTTCTTAAAAGTTTTTACACTTATTAGATTAAATTTATTTAAATACTCTCATACTTTTATGTATGTTGAATTTTTAACGTTTTATTAAACAATATTACAGAATAGTTGTAATGTATTAGGTGTATTTTTATTTTAATTTTATCTAGTTAATAGTTTATGCATCATAATTTATTAATATTTTTAAATAAATTTATTTTTACTTTCAGCTATTATTTATAAATTTTATAAATATAAATAAATTTAATAATATAAATTTTAAGTGGAGAACGGATTCCCTGCAGGGATGAAGATCGCCATGTGAACAGAAATAAAAGCTAAATTATTCTCATATATGATATGAGAATAGACGAGAATAGGAATGAAGTTTTTTTGTTAAGACTGGGGTGAGAATGGGATAATTCTCTATTATTGCTCTGTCTCATTGTCATCCTAAATAGATGGGAAAATACTTATCAATACTAGCATATATACTCATTCAATGAAATAATAATATATGGAATAAAAAAAAGTATTGATATTTTTTTAATGAGTAAAAAAAAATTATATTAATTAAAATATTTCATTACACATTAATTAAATATATGAGATAAATCTTTACACTCATACAAGAATTCTTTAAAATGAAAAAGAGATTTTTCTCCTATGAAATTTGACTAAATCTCTCATCTAATGATCACGGATTACCGTCCAAAATGATAAAATGATTTAACAGCATTATCATTAAAAATGTCCTTTTCATGAAGAAATTAAATTTGCTTTATTCAAAATTGTCAAAATGAAGCCCACTTGCCGCCCCTCATATTCTCTCTAAAAAATTTCCTTTCGTTATTTATTTTGAAATTGTTTCATTTTTTTTTAAATTCTTATTTGTTTTAATAAATACAAAAATGATTTTTACAGATTTGTTAGTAATATTTTTTTTGTGTTTGTATTTGATTTTATTTTATATGATGAGAATTTTCTTTTTCTTTTTTAGTATTAGGGATGAAAAATCGATTATGAATTTTTTATCAAGAGATATACATTTATCGTTAAATTATATATTGATATGTGATGAGAATTATTTGTTTTTTTATTAAAAATATTTATTCTTAAATTTTAAAGTTTTTATTATCCATATTTCAAATTATAATTATTAAATAATTTTAATATTTAAAATTATTTATAAAAATTTAATTTTCAGAGAATTAATTAAAATTTAAAAGCATTATTAAAAAATTAAATTAATTATATAAAAATATAATATATACTTTTAAGTTTTTTTGGTGGGATAGGTGTATCACGCCCTTGTTACTAACTCATTCCATGCCCCACGATAACTTGGTGACACGATGATGACAAGGAAATCCCCAAAGCAAAAGATAAAATTAACTAATATCTAAATTAGATTTTTTTTTTTTTTTTTTTTAACTTGATAATGGCCTTTTGCTTGCATGAAATCACCATGTGGCTGAGATATGGTTACACAGTCACAACTCACAAGCATGGTCTTGGACTAAAAAACATCTGTCCCAATAAAACCTCATCAAAACTGATCTCCTTTTTTTTTTTTTTTTTTTTTTAAAAAAAACACTCTTTTTATAAGCATCATATGAATGGGTCCCTATTGCCCTAACTTTGTGCCACAGCAGAGAGCAAGCAATCTCTCAACTGTGTTGTGCTCCTTATATGCCCCCAACCACCGAGTCAATTTTTAGGGCATGTTAACATCTTTACACCCATTGCAAGTGTCCTAATGTGGGTTCCATTTAGGGTGGGGTTTCTATGTAAGTTACCATTAGTGGGGGATGAAATAGGTCCACCTCCAACACCCTATTTCACTACTTTTAAACGCAACCATTGTTATATGCTTCTATGTGAAAGCTGCACCCAACAAGTCTTGGAAAAGAGAGTTCAAGTGGGACAAGCTAAGCTTAAAGTTATTTGCTTTATAATTGCTTATAGTCGGTGCATTTTTGTTTATAATTTTGATGCTTCTTTCTTTCTATATTAGTTTCTCTCTCTCATAGCTAAAAGAGTCTTTAATTTAATGATAAAATTAAAATTGAGATATTAAATAAATATAATTTTATTTTTTATTTATATTAAATTATAATATTTGATATAATTATAAATATAACATTTGACACATTTAAAATTAATATATTTGATTAATATGTATTATGTATATAATATTTCTTGAAAAAAATAAAATCTCCCCCTCTCTAAGAAAAAAACATTAAAATCAAATCAAACTAAGGGGTAACCAATGATCACATATATAACTAGCTAGACTCTTCTTGTCCAATGGAAAATTGATTCTCCACTTCTCTTTATATAAATTCAACTCTTTTTCTCTCCTATTAGTTTAACTTTAATGGAACTATTTTATAAATTAGGCCCACTTACTCTCACTTTCATTTATTTATTATTACGTATGTAATATACTAAGGTAATATTCTTCATGCATTTTTTATTTTGAAGAAAAAAAAATAGACACATAGTGATAATTCCATCCAATAAGTTATTTTTTATTTATTTTTCATAAAAAATAAATAAACTGAAATACTAGACACCATTTGAAATAAATCATGTGTAAAAATTTAATTTTAATTGAATTTTATTAATATAATATTATTCTGTTAATGGTGAAATCTATGTGTTTGAAATGAATTTGAAATAAATTTTATAATGATAGAATTTATTACAATTTTATTATTTGAAATAATTTCAAACAAAAAGAATGTAATTATTTTATCATTTTATCTTTATATAAAAAGTCATATTTAATTTAAATAAAGACATTTTGAGTTTTTATAGTGAATTTCATTAAATAAATTAAATTTTTGCAAAATCATTATATTAGCTCTTTTTCTCATTGCAAATATACAGGTCAATGTTAACTAGTGATTTTAAAGAGCAAGGATTTGTCGATCCCATAAGGAGATGACTATTGAATATCAATATTAATAATTTTTCTAATATTTAACCTATTGATTAAGAGAAATGAACTATATCAGACACTATCTTAAGTAAAGATACTAAAAATTAAACAATTAACAAAAATTACGAATCAAAAGTAAATATGATAAAGCTTAAGATTTATAATTCAAGTCATCGTCACTTGTGGCTCGCATATGCTTGATTAATTATTCAAGTATGCTAGAATTTAAGATGACTCTTTTAGTCTTCTTAAATTAAACAAAGTCCTCTCTCAATGTAAATTGTTTACACTCAATTTAATCTCACATCTACTCTCATAATTGTAAGTGTTAAATTGAATTAATTAAGTCCAATAAAGAGTGTAAATCATCTTCTAGACAATTGATAGAGTTTATACTATGAATAATGCATTATGTAATAGTTTTAACTTTACAATAATTGTTCTCCATTTAATTGAGGTTTATATTGAATAAATCATTTGTTTATTTTCTTATATATATCTATATGTGTCATTTTTCTTATATAGTAGATGATTTGATATATAAAGTTTAATTTATATGGAGAAGATTAAATCATCAGTTTTTATAAGTTAATAAGTTTAATATTCACAATCTAAAGTGAAGTTAGACACACCATTGATATGATTGTAGCACAAGGTTAAATGTAATTTATCTTAATTATGAGAATAATATAATTTCAACTTCTTGTGCTAGTACATTATATATGTATTGAACATGACTAAGTAGAGATAATTATTTTTATACTGACTTTAATAAATTCTCTAGTTCATTATGAGTGCTTATACTCTTAATCTTGATTTAGTTGATATGAACAATGTATAATTTTGTTGTTTTAATTCATTAAAAAGTGAGCTTTATTATGGATCAATAAACCCAATGAGTTGGATGATGATAATGTATATCTTTTGAAATATCAATTTATTGATGAAATTTATGCCTCGGTCTAGAGATTGATGATACATTTTAAAAAAATTTATAAGTTTTCACTGTGTAAATCCTATAGGTGAATTTTATATCTGACATATGAAATAAGTGTAATTCTCAAGATATTAAGTTGAAAATTAAATTAAATTATCAATAATTTAATTTAATTGACTAGTGTTTGTAATCTTAATATGAGAATGCAAATTTAAATAAGGAATGCAATTACGAATTTTTTAATGGATTAATTCGTAATTTATTATGATTGGATTTATTTAGGTTTTGAAAGTAATTATTTTATAATAGAAAGTCTTATTTAAATAAGTCATGTGATTTCTATTGTGCTTTAACTGATAAAGACTCCTAAAAATTATTTAAAGTAGATAAAATAGATGGTTACCATCTTTATAAAAGAAGATACTTTTTCTTTTTTGAATTAAAAAGGGAGATATATATTTTTAAAAATGGATATATGTTTTATCTAAAAAGTTGAACAGTGATTAACATAGCTTGCCCACATAATTTAGAATTCTAGGATTTCCTGAGATCACACAACAGAAAATCAAAGGTTGAAGCTAGTTTGAAACTGTTGAGATCAAACCTGAAAGATCTCAGAAGTATGTATTGATTTTATATATGATTAAAATCGGATATAGAGTTATCTATATATGTTATAATATGATTCTGTATGCTATCACGTTATCCGTTTTTATTAATACTTGTATCTCTCTCTATGTGATATCAATCATAGATCTATCATCCGCAAGAACTAATATTCCATATTTACTCTAACTATTTCATGTAACATCTTATATTATGAAAGTATTGACTAAATATTCTCACACATGAGGTTCACGAAAATAGATTAATTTCAAGCAATACAATTATAAATAACATGGCATAATGAAACTACAAGCAAATTAATCAATCTACAACTAAATCCTAGTTAGGAATTTAGTTACTCATAGAGAAAATTAAAAAAAAAATCACAAATTGCATTAAATCAAAGAACATTTTCAATACAAAATGAAAATATATGGGTTTAGAATAAAGTTTATGGAGAACCAATAAAAATAGAGATTAAAGGTTGAAGAAACTCCTCTTTGATTTCCAATATGCAAATTCCTTTATCAAAGTTCTGAATCTAAACTATATAAGTGAGAAAATTTTTCTACTATAATCTACTTCCAAATTTTCTACTATAAAAATCTATTTATATGAGTCCAAAAATTTAGTTTCAAATATAAGATTTCAGATGGGAATACAACTGTCCCGTAATGGCGCATGAACTTTTGCTCCAGAGGAATATGAGCTCGTACTCTCTAAAGCTCTTTTTCCTAAGATTACACCTTAAGGACTTTGGAGGACAGGAGGAAAATGAAATACATGACCTTATATGCCTTTCAGAGCATGTGCTCATGCTCAATCGAAGTTAACAATCAATAGTAGGAATTTAGGCACTAGCTCGTGCTTCAAGTCTGCACCAGCTTGTGCTATTGCCAAAGGTGAATATTTTAGAACCATCTTGCACTATTTTCATTCACGACCTTGTACTTCTCCAATTAGGTTGATTCTTGCTTCAAATCTTCCAAAAAAATCTTGCATTTCCTATAAAAATTAGGGTTAATTACAATGAGATCTCTGCATTTTGGCTAATTATACTAAAAAGTCCCTGTGTTTTTTTAAAATTATATTAAAAAGTCTCTGATACTACGAGGTTTTTTTGTCCATTTTTCCACCATTTCTGTTAGTCAAAGAATAAAAAGTCAACTTTTACTTAAATTGTTTATTAAAATACCGAAAATATCCCTATTAAAATATCTCATTTTATCCACCAAACTAGCTTCTTAAAAAAATATTCAAAATAAAAATTCATAAAAATAAATTCAAAAGCGAACAAAATTCAAATAAATTAATTAAAAATAACTTAATGGCAGCATTGTTGGGTTTTTGGGCGATGTTAAGGTTTTAATTTCTATCTGGCACTGCAGAACCAAGTAACCACCAGCTACCCAGTAACTGCCATAGTCGCCGCTACCGCCACAACTAACTATGCATATCATCCGCCGCCAACAACCTCCTACGCCTACCGCCCTTTCAAACCCATCTTTTATAACCATCCTACTTCTCTACTGTTTGTTCTTTTTCTCCATTGGTGCCTTTTCAGTTATGGCCCTTATCGTCTTTACTATTTATCCTATCCTCAAACTCCTCCTCCCTGAGTTCCGAGTTAATTTTGCCACTGTTTTATAGCTCAACTTAACTCAACCTAAGTTAACAGTCACTTAGGTTCACACTTTTTATTAAAAATCCTAATCACAAGCTCAATATCCACTACGACCGCCTCAAGGCCTCGATTTTATGCAGTGATGAGTTAGGACTCGCCACAACTCAGTTACCCCCATTTTTTTAAAACAAGAATAATGAGTCAATAGTTAAATTCCAACTTGACACGATTAAGGAGTATGTGGGTGAGGATGTGGTGAATGAGATATCAAAGGAAAGGAAACGTGGATTAGTTGATTTTGGGGTTAGGGTTTATGCTTGGGTCTAGTTTAAGATAGGTATGTGGAGACTGAGAGAGAATTTACTACAGGTCCAATGCAATCCTATTCGAATTGGGTAATTAAGGATTAATGGGACCAAAACATCTATAGGCCAATGGAAGAAATGAGAGGTTTATTTATGAATAATTGTTTCACCTATATTATCTACATTATTAGATTTTATTAAGAAATAAAACAAAAATAAGATTATAATTCTTTTTCATTTTCGGTTGTTAATATTTACTTGGTTTTGGGTTTCGGTTACTGGGTTTTTGAAAAATTAATATGTGGTATTGGGTTGATGGTGGTGTGGTGGTAATGGTGAAAATGAAAATTTTGATTTGATTAAGAGTAATGACATTTGAGTGAAAATTAGATTGAAAATAATAAGTATTTTGGAATTTTTACATAGATTTAACGAATAACGGAACAAAAATGTAGGAAATTTTTAGTATAATTTTGAAAACACAGAGACTTTTCAATATAATTGGCCAAAATACAGAGATCTCATAGTAATTAACCCTAAAAATTATTTAGAATCATAAATAAGTGAATTAATAAGATTTATATTGATTTTGCCAAGAATTAAGCTAAGTGTTAGGTATAATAATTAAGTTATTTTTATTTCATTTTCAGCAGAGTTTATTATAGGTTTAATTATATTTTTTAGTTAAGTTTAGCTTATTTTAATTAAGTTTGAAATTATTAATTGTTAATTGATTTTAGGAAGATTTGATAATTTTAGTTTAAATTTGAATATAATTTCTTTTAATTATGATTTTGATAAATAAAATATTTGAATTTTATTTAATTTTTAAGTTTAAATTTGGTTTATATTATTTTTGGTTATAATTTTGATTTTAGATAATATTTGACTTGATTTTAATTTAATTTTGAAAATTTGAAAATTAAAATTTTAGATTTTCAGTTGGAAAAAATTCGTCAGGGGATGAAATATCAGGCACTCGGTATTTGGAGCTAAGACCCGATATTTGGAGAAGAAGAACCGGTATTTGAAGTATAAATGAAACCTAAGAAAAAGTAACGAATATTGCGTACCCGGTATTTTGTCACTGTACCCGGTATTTTGTTTGCCTACCCGGTATTTCACCAAGTAAACAAAATACCGGGTACCCGATATTTTACCACTATACCCAGTATTTTATGTCTCTACCCGGTATTTTGCTCAACCAATGAAGTCTATAAAAAAGGCAATCAAGGCTTGGAAAAAATATATATTACTCTTGAGAGCTAAGGAGATTTAAAGGAGACTAGAGAAAAAGATTTTTGAAACTTCAAAACCTTCAATCAATCAAAGAGATCATCAAATAGAGTTTTTACTTTCTGTACTTGTTTATTTCTTTATTAATTTTAGTATGAACATATTTAATTTATTGGTTAGTTTATCTTTTCTTTATTTTACCATGTTGAACTAAATTATTTTTCTAGAATTTAGATGAAGTCAATTGAATAATAAAGGTTGATGATAATGATTTATGATTTCAATTATTTTTAATACATAGTTTGATTTGTTAATTTTGATTTATAAGTGTTTTATAATTAGCCACTATAATCACTATTTAAGGTAACTATTTATAACTGAGAGCTGCGATAGTTGCTAGTTCATAGAATTAATAAACTAAAACATGTATCGCTAAGAGATAAGGGTACATTTTAGTGGATTTTATGAAATTGCTAAGGATCTTAATGAATTAACATTAATTCGATAATCACGGGAGTAGACACTTACATTAATGTTGATATTTAAATTTTTGTTCGAAAGAGACTAATTCATAATTTAGAGTAATTAATCCATTAAACACTATAATTTTGAAATCATTATTGAGTCAGATCAACCGTATAAATTCAATTAACGGAATTTAAATTTTAGATAGTTTTCTTTGATATTTTTAAATTCCAAGTTAAGTTTTCTTATTTATTTAATTTCGTTTTAAAAAAATCCATTTAAATCAAATTAATTTGTATCTAATTAATAAAGATAATATCAATTTCGATAATTGACAATGCCTCTCTGTAGGACGATACTCTACTCACTCTATTACTTGCTAAAACGATTCGTGCACTTGCGAAAAAACCCAAACACTAAGCATACATCAATTGAGGATAAAATCATATAAAGTATTCAGTACATCAATTTCTTTCAAAATAACTCATTTTTTTAACTCAAAATAATTGAATTTTAATAATTGTATTTATAGGCAGATCCAGAAATTCGAAGATGGGAGGGCACTCTCTCATGTCCAAGAACAGACCCAAAATTTTTAGGAAGAAATATTATTGATAATGAAATAAATTTATTTAAAAAATATAAAAATAATAAAAAATACTATACATATATTTCAATTAGAAATAATCAAAAGTTATTGCAATATAATTGAGAAAAAATAAAAGAAATTATGAAAGAAAATAAAAGAAAATTGAAAAGAAAATAAAGAAAAATAATACTAAATAATAATTTATCAGGAATTAAAAACTAATTTTTTAAAGTTGAAGGACTATTTGAGTAATTTTATTAAATTTCAGAAACCAAACTGTAATTTAACCTAAAAAAATTAAGGGGAGACATGTCCTCTTCTTTAATATGCATCCATTCATGGTTATATTTTTCTAATTAAATTTTAGAATTAATAAAATTAATTAAATATTAGAATTAATATTCATGGTTATATTGAGAGAAAGATCTCTAAAGCTCTTCACACAACCAGCAGGAGCAAGTTGTAATTTTGAATACATATATATACATATTTTGTGATAGTATTTGTGTGAAAATTTCAAGTCTCTGAATATATTTGACTAAAAACCAAAGCATAGAAATTTCAGTTCTTGGCATTGATAATAATAAATAGTTGTGACATATCATGTGATTGTTCTAAGTTTGATTTTATTTTTCAACTGTTAAGACCAAGCGTTTACTAGAGACACATTATGTAGGTATACGAGGAGGAATATACTTTTTATTTTTATGTTAATTTTCTTTTCATTATGTATTAAAATCATTATTCACTGTATTTTTTTTTTTCCCATAAGGAGGTGAAATAAATATAAATTCTGTGAGGTGCATGTATATAGAGAGAGTATTTTTATTTATTTATTTATTTATAAATTTCATTATATTGTGGTAAACTCTCATCAAATGGTGGATGAGAGACTTCAAACTCATGGCCTATTGGCCATATTACCCATATAACTTGTCACAACTTTAACACTCAATTGATAATTGAATGGAAAAAAAGGGTTGGATATAGGTCTACTCTTGTTTGATAAATAAGTTTTCTTTGACCAACGAGCATGGAGTCAAATTTAGAAAAAATAAATAAATATGCTAAATTGTGGTATAAGAAGTTGCTTTATTTTGTTGAAAAATATTATAATTTTAATATTTTACTTTAATAAATATTTTCCTTTTTTCCCTGAATTTAGTTTTTTTACTTTCCTAATTATAATCCCTCTCTCATTGTCACCCCCATCCATCCAAACATAATGTAAATAAAATTAGTAGAAAAGTCAATCTAGATATAATTGATTTTTCATTTTAGAATATATATATATATATATATATATATATATATATATATATATATTAATTTAATTTAATAAAAATATATAGAGTAAAAATGATATTAATATCTTTTTAATAGATAAAATTATATATACTGAGTGTATATACTAATCCAATGAAATAAGAATATATGGAGTAAAAAATAATATTAATATTTTTTTATTATGTAAAAAATAGATAAATAAATTATATTAATTAAAATATTTTATTATTCATTAATTTATAAGATAAATTTATGCATTTTATGCAGGCTATGCATATATTATATTATCAAACAACTAACCTATTAAATTGATTTTCTCTAAAAGTCAATGTGTTTGTCAAAGGAGTATATGTATATATATACACTTGAATATACATACAAGATAAATACGTAGATAGAGAGGCAGAAAGGAAGAAGAAACAAACACAAAAGCTTATCTCAAATTCTCTGCTCCATCATTGCCAACTTCTACGCTCCATAATCATCCAATCCCCACGGAATCCAATGCCCATCATCCTAAATCATTGGTGGACCGCTCTTGTCTCTCACACACCTTACTCCACCCCTCTCCCACGTGCCATTTTACTTTTTTTACTTTTATTTTACCTTTTCAAAAATAAAAGTGGTCGACAAAGTTTGATTTTTAATTAGAATATTGAGTCATTAATACTATAGTCAATTTTAAAAATTTTTAATAAAAATTTAGAAATAAGAGGAGAATTTTTAGAATTTTAATTCACAAGAATCTTTTAGGCATATTTTTTGTTGTTATTTTTTTTTATTTTTGTTTGTAAAGTGTGAAAAATAAATTATTGTTAAATTTTATTTATTTTTATTATTTAGATTTTGCTTGACTCAGTAATTGTGATTAATTATGGGAGTAACTTTTGAAAAATTAAATATTAATGGATAGATAATATAATTTTTCAATATTTGAGTTATAATTTAATTTAAATAACTGATTACTAAATTTTAAAATATTATTTTAATGATCATTTCATCTAATAATTTATATTGATAATTAAAAATTCAAATATTAAACGTTGGCTCTTATTTGCTCATTTAAATAGACTCTTAGGTCTCGTTTGGTTTAATTATTTGTAGTAGCTGTTAACTGTTGCTGATAGTTGATAGTTGTTACCTAATAACTGATTATTATAAGTGTTTGATAAAATTATTATTAGTTGTTAACTGTTATTATATTTAATTATCATTAAGAATAAATATTAATATTTATTTTTTATTTAAATATTATTTTTAGAGGATAATTTAGATTTTTTAATTATTTTTTTTTAAACTAGATTTAAAATTTTTACAAATAACAACTGTTTGACTACCTATCAATTAACAATTATCAATAACTATAATATAATTATTGGGAATAAAAAAGTTAACAACTGCCAAAAAAAAAAAAAAAAAAAAACAGCTAAGCCAAACACTACTTAGTATTTAAAAACATATTTTCAAAATTAGAAAATCATAAAAATTGATTTCTCTCTATTTTATCAACCTATTTTTAAATAAAAATTGTTTATATTCAAAAAATTAAAAATAATAATCAGAAATAGAAATGATTCTAATCAGTTACTAAACTATTATTATTATTATTATTATTCCTTTGTTCTTGCTGCATCTTGCAAAATCCATTGTTTTTTTTTTGGGTCGACAATAGAAAGTGTATATTGATGACAAGAAAGCCACTCATACTAGTTCTGTTTGATTTGGCATTTTAATTAATGACAGTATGTGTGTGGATGAGATTTGGAATAGATTGATTAATTAATATTTAATTAATTAAAGGGGGAGATTGGTTTTAATGATTTATATATAATTATTATTCCCAATCATCCATTGAAAAAATGAAAGTATGGGAAGATAGCATAGAAATTATTATTATTATAGACATTTATTTAATTTTTTAGATATTATTTTATTAATTTTATTAAAAAGTCAATGTCTATCTTCTTGGTTTCAAAAAAATAATGGCTATCTACTTGCTTTTTGGTATACAGCCACTTGCTGACAAAAGCTTTAGATAATTCTCCTTCTTTAAAATGCATTACACATCTATTCCCCTTTCCCATGTTACATGCTATATATATACAATATATACAATTTTTTTTTTTGCACAGAATAAGAGAGAAATCACCAATCATTTTCTTCAATTATCCCCTTCCCCACTTTTTTCTTTTCTTTTGACACCAGCAAGGTCCAATAGTACAAGTAGCATGATAGTGAAAATAAATCAAATTATCATTTTCCCCCCTTTTGCAAGGGAAAATGTTTTTAATAAGTTAGGTACTTACCATGAATTGAGCTTTGCCATATAATAATCCTTTCATCTGTGTAATTTTTTTATCTCATTTTCCATCTTATATTTTCTTTTATGTACCATATTATTTATTAAAAAAATATTAACTATTTAAATATTTTTTAAAAAAATAATATAACGCATAAAAAAAATATAAAACAGGAGCTGAGATACAAAATGAAACAAAATTCAAACTGATTTATTATACAAAGTTGATATACAAATTTAAGAGTTGAAATTATTTTTAATTTCATAACTCAAAACATTTTACAGAAGAATGAGATTATATATTAGGGTTTAAGTCTTGAATCTATTACATTATGAAAGGAGAAAAACAATTGATCACAATCTTAAGGTTTTAAAATTATTTCGATATGTTAAGGGTTTTCCCTTTTTTTTATAATAAAAAAAATATTTCGATAAATGAAAGAAAAAGTAATTAATTTTAATTTTCAAGGCACGGTAACATTTTATCCCATTCATGCAACAAGAAACATAAACTCTTATACCAGTCATGAAATATGAAAATTAATTTTGGATTAACTGAAAATTAAAATTTTTATATAGGTACAAAATAATCATATAATTAAATTTAAGTAAAAATGTCAAATTTTTAATAATTGGACTGGGTTATTCAATATCAAAATGACTATAACTAATCATATGGGTGATTGACCTTTATCATTTATATGTCCATTAATATTTTTATATATTTTCAATGTGAGATTTTTAATACATCCCATCTCGATTAACTCATACTACTTCAAGGACTTCATGCACATGATGCTCCATACCACCCTCACAGGTATAAATAAATATTTGCATATGTAGGTTTCGTATACAGAGAGAAACAAACAGCGGAATAATTATTTTGATATCATACTAAATTTTTAATAATCAAACTTTTAAAATTGGATTTGGGTATATTATTACTAAAATGACTAGAACTAATTATATGGGTGATTGATACTTATTATTTGTATGTCCATTAATATTTTTATACATTTCTAATGTAAGATTTTTAATAAAAAAATTTAAATGAACAATCATAATATAAATAAATATAACTTGAATTTAAAACTCTTACTACATGCAAGTCAATGCCTATAAAATGTGTCATAACTTGTAAAACAAGTTAAAATTAGCATCCAATTAGAGCTTGATTTAAAAAGCTGAGTTTAGATAGGTCAAGTGTAATTTTTTTTATTTGAGATTGTGTAAAAAATTAAGTAGTAGATGAGTCAAGCCAAAAAAATTTTATAAGTTAATGAATTTTTTTTTTATTGGGTGGTTCAGATTCACTGAATATATTGGTCATTCTATTTCTTACACAATATTTTGAGTTCACATTTTTTTTTCCTTTTTTACCTTTATTAAAGTTGAAAAAGAAAATCTGAGGCAATATAATTATAAATTATTTGTTCACTTTTATGAATTATAGAAGCAAAAAAGAAACCAATTTTGGTTTGGTCATTTTCATACTGCTTAATGTATTGCAAAAAAGCCTAACACTTGGTTTTGTGAATTTTAAAGAGTAGTGATCAAATTTTCAAATTACAACAGCTAATCAATGATCTCTTCAATGCCGCCATTAACTAATTTTTGTTATTATTATTATTATTATTATTATTATGTGCCACACCTTTTTTTATTTTTATTTTTTCCGGAGGTGTACTGGGACCATATGGTATGGCTGCGGCCTGCCGAATAAATTTATCACAAAAAAGTTACTAGATAATAAAATATTATTTTTTAAATCAAAATCATAAAATAAGGTTTATTTCCATTATTTAGGATTTTGTAAATATATTTTGTTTTAAAATTTAGCTTAAAATTTTCAAAAATGAAAATGATTTTAATATCACCAAATTAAAAATTTTTTTGATAATTATTTTATTTTTTTTTTTTAAATATGAGAGATAATACTGGCAGTTTCACTTTCTTGTTTATCTTTAAACTTGATTATAATATTTTTATTGTATTGTTTAGATAATAATTTTTATAAAGAAAAAATATTTAATTAAATTTTATGTCTTTATTAATTATTTTTAATTCATACCACACATATTTATATATTTAAAATTTTAAAAATAGAAATATATTTAATAAATGTATAATATACAAAAAAAAAAAATTTCTATTTTAAGGAAAATTTTTAATTTTTAGTTTTCACAAGAAAGGGAGTTTTATGTATTAAAAAAAAAAAAAAAGAAAACTTAAGTTCCATTTACTTCTATTTTTTATTTTTGTTATATAAAAATAATATTTATACTTTTTTAAATATATTTATTAAATATAGAGTTTTTGTATAAAAATAAAAAAATTATTTTTACATATTATAAAATAAATTTATTTTACTTTTTAATTTTAAATTTTTATTTGAATATTTTATTCTTGAGCAAATATATATATATATTTAATTTTATTAAGAAAGATAATTTACCAAAATAAATTTTAAATTATAATCCTACTTACATTTTATTTTAAGAAATTTTTTAAATTGGGCTCATTAAAAATATTTTTTAATTATATATTTTACTAAAATATCTTAATAAATCATATATGTTTTTTAAAATTAAATAAATTATAAGATTAAAATAACAAGTGAAGAATCAAATAATCATATATAAATTTTAAAAAATAATTTTTTGAAATTATTATATTATTTTCAAATATATTAAAAAGTATTATATTTTCATATTTTTTATTTGATTAATTAACTTTCTTGATAATAAAAAAAGTTTGCTTTTGAAATAAAAATTAAAAGAAAATTTATTTTATAACATATAAAAAAAATTTATTATGATATTTCTTATGTAAACAAATTATATATTTACTAAATATAGTTTTTAGTATCATATTTTTCTAAAAAGTAAAAAAAATAGACAACCACATTTCTATGTATTAAAGTAATAATAATACAAAATATATAAAATTAAAAATTAAGTATTTTTTCTTATAAAAATTATTAAATTAAATGGACTAAATATATTTTAGTCAAATTTAATAATAAAAAAGATAATAAGAGTGTCATAAACTAAAAGAGGAATATCAATATTACCTCCCTTAAATATTTGATGTTATATTAATTGATACCCTAAATTCAGATAAATATATATGCTTGAATTAGATTTTGTTTTTCATAGAGAATAAATTATTATTAGTGTTATTATTGTTTATAATGAATGAATGAAATTTATTAATAGGTGGTGGAAGATGTAAGATAGTATTAGTAATTGTTATTGTAAAAATTAAATAATTTAGGTTTGTTATTATTGTTACAATGAATGAATGAACTTTATTAATTGGTGGTGGGAGATGTAAGATAGTATTAGTAATTGTTGTTGTAAAAATTAAATAATTTAGGTTTATCACAAGAGGAATGGCCATTGGTTTTCTTATTATTGGGTTTCTCCTTATTGTTTTGTTGTGTGTGAAAATAAAAATAAAACAAAAATAATTAAAGATTAATTATTAATTATTAAAAAAAAAGTAGGTGAAAGACACAAATGGAGTTTCAAAGAGTTATAATGGTGCCAGAACATGATTCATCAACAAGAATGCTGTTATATTAAGCAATGTGACAGGATACCCATCTGAAGCAAATTAAACCAAGCATGGAAGTGAGAGACTGTTCATGTGATTTTTTTTTTTCAAAAGGAACTTATTAATTTCCAATTATGGCTCTCCAATAATCAAATTCTCAAAAGCCAGCCAACCATTTTCTTTCTTTCTTTTGTTTTTAACTTTCACTAACTAGGTTAAAAAGCAAAACAATCTTTGAATGAGTGCAATATATATATATAAGAAGAAATATATAGGGTTAGGTATTATTATCAAAGAATGAAAAAGAAAGTAGAGAAACATATTTGTGACATGGCAAATAATAATAATTTAAGATTATTGGTTGCATCCTATCTTATATTCATATATAATATCTAATTTTTAAAAATTATAAGTCTCATGTAAATATGAATGTAAGGTATAATAAATCTCACAACAATAAATAGTAAAATTAGTAATACAAATTTTAGCATTAAAATCATTTTGTTGCTTAAAAAGCTATTACAGAGCATAAATATGAAAAGTTGCTGCTAAAATGATAATATATATATATTGCTATTAAAGTAGATATATTATTCATTATTAAGACTTGAAATTTCTACATATTATACTTTTTTATATTGTTAAATAGTTATTGATTAAATAATTTTTTTATAAAAACTATTGTCATTAACAATTTTTGGCAGGAAAGTAAATTTTATTAGAAAATACTTATTTTTTAGCCACTTATTTTTGTTGCTATAAATTTATAGCAATAATTTTTAAGTTTTTTGTTTCAAAATGTATGCTGCTAATTTTAATATTTTTTTTGTAGTGTATCTCAAGAATGATAAGTGTATAAATGAAGTAGAAATTCCCAAATAAGCTCAAAAAGAAAAAGTAGAAAAAAGAAAGAAAAAGTTTAGAATACTAAGAAATTTTTAAGTAATACAAAATATTTTTTTTACTCGTATAAAAATAAATTTATTTATAACTGGAGTAGAAATATTCATATAATTAATTTATTTTCATATGAATAATTTTTTTTTTCTGCCTTATCTAATGATTTTTTTTATAGAATAATTGCATTATGTAAAGTAATTAAAAACTATTAAATATATACTTGAAAAAAAATATTATATATATAAAAAAAAGAAATAAAAAGTTGTAACAGTTAATTTTGGTACGTTAATGGGTGGCGAACTGCTGAGCGAATGTGTCCTCCACTGCATGAACTGTATAGTATGGGAGAGAGAGAGAGTTTTTTTTTTTCTTATTTGTTTGATAACATAATAAGAGAGAATAGAGGGGGATAATAATAGTGGGGTTCAAATGGTCAACCTTTGTATAGAAGAGAAAGATTAGAGAGAAAAAGAGAGAGATATAAAGAAAGCAAAAAAAAAGAAAGAGAAAGAGAAAGAGAGAGGGGTCCTTCATAATTTCTATGCCCTCTCAAGATTCGTTTCTCTAAATTCATTTCTTCGATTAACAATTATATACACCTACCCACCCACCCAAAATAAAAAGTCTAACTCTCTCAATTCCTCTTCTTAAAACCCCCCTCCCCTCCCATCGTTTGAGAACCCTTCTCCATATCTCTCTCTCTCTCTCTCTCTTTCAAAATCCCATTTTTTTTCTTCTACTTGTTCTTGAAATACCCATTTGTTTATATATTTAAAGTTTGGTTCTTGGCTAATGGGTTGTATTGATGATGCTCTTGTTCTTGGGTTAGGCTTAACAACATCAAAACAAGAAAATAATAATATTATTCAAAAACCCAATATCATTAAGCCACCAACAAATAATAATTTTGAGCCTTCACTTAGTTTGGGTCTTTCTGGTGAGATTTATAATAATAGCAATAACAATTTCAAGGATCATCAGTCTGTTGGTGGTGATTTAATATTTAGCCAGCAACAAGCTGCTGTTTCTCCTCATCATAGTCATAGTGCTGTTTCTTCTTTCTCTAGTGGTAGAGTTAAAAGAGAAAGAGATCTTAGCAGTGAAGAGATAGAAGTAGAGAGAGTTTCTTCAAGAATTAGTGATGAAGATGAAGATGGTACTAATACTAGAAAGAAACTTAGGCTCACTAAAGAACAATCTGCTCTTTTAGAGGAAAGTTTCAAACAACACAGCACTCTCAATCCTGTAAGTAATTAATTAATTTATTAATCAATTAATTTTTCTTTTTTTTCTTCTTTGTTTTATTATGCTATTTTTGGTTTTTGATTCTTTAATTATTGATTAGCAGAAACAAAAACAAGCTCTGGCAAGGCAGTTAAATCTGACGCCTAGACAAGTTGAAGTATGGTTCCAAAACAGAAGAGCAAGGTACATCATCTTTAATTTATTTCAACCCTCTAATTCTTTAATTTGATTTATTGGTTTGAATATGATATTTAAATTGAGTTGGCTAGCGTTGTAATATTTTGTTAATCTTCTAATTGATATTAATAACGAGAGATTTTATATTTAAATTTTTATCGGTAAATTTTTTTTTACGTTAGTATCAATCGTGAAGTGGGAGCATATTTTAATCTTATATTTTTTCTAGTAGAAGAGCGCTGGATTTACTAAAAAAAAAAAATTTTAATTTTTAATTTTATAATTTTTTAAAATAATTTTAATATTGATGAATTAAAATTTATTAGTAAATAAAAATATTTTCAACAAACAGTTACATAATTTTATTTAGACTTTTAATTAATGATTAATAATGAGATAATTATGATAATTAATTTTACAGGACGAAGCTGAAACAAACTGAAGTGGATTGTGAGTTCTTGAAGAAGTGTTGTGATACGTTAACAGATGAAAATAGAAGGCTACAAAAGGAACTTCAAGAACTGAAAGCTTTGAAATTGGCACAACCCTTTTACATGCACACACCTGCAGCCACTCTCACTATGTGTCCATCCTGTGAAAGAATTGGTGGTGTTGCTGATTCTACTTCAAAAAATAATATTAATCCCTTTTCAATGGCTGCAAAGCCTCATCATTTCTATAATCCCTTCACCAATCCTTCTGCAGCTTGTTAAATATTTTAGAAGACAAACAAAAGAGATGATCATAGACCCCCCCACAATCCCTCTATTTTTTTTTGGCTAAGGGCTTGTAGTCAAAGATTAATGTAATTAATTATTTTGTAGAAAATAGTTATAAAACTACTGATCTTTTTTTTTTCATTACTACATGTTTGTATATGGTTTAGAAAATATATATATATATATATATATGTTTATTATATTTGAAGGCATGAGTATTATTTATTTGTTTATTTTTATTATATAGTTTCTTTTAATTATTTATTATGGTATTATACTATATATTTATTATCTGTCTCGTACTGAGATGTAATTTATTATTATGAAATACATTTGAATTCTCCAAGTTTATTACGAACTTAATTTTGATCTCAATTAAACCTATCAACCATTAATTAATAATATGTTGTAAAATTGAATCCTTGCTGCATACAGTATTAGGATCTATATATATATATATTTTTTTTTTGGTGCAAGATTTTTAATTATATTGTTTATTAATATAACAAAGTGTAAACTAATTTTAATTAATATGTAATTAATAAGTCATACCACAATGATGAGTTATGACTAATGAGGCATTGTCAAGTCATGCTTTTGATTTTGGTAGTTTCTTGGACTCTTTGTTAGTGTCTGTAACAAAGAGGAAATAAATTATTTTTTTAAAGAAGAAAGTTAATCAATAAATTTTGAATTTAATAATATTAAAATTCTCTTATTTTATGATCAAATTATTCAAAGGTTTTTTAATTTAACTTTTAGTTTAAGTTAAATTATTAAAAATTAAAAATATAATAACATCATAAATCTGTTGAAGGTGATGATTAAGTGGGGGAGAGACCGCTATCTGTTTATTTTAATATTAATAGTGATTAAATATATATTTAATAAATTAATATTAAACATAATATATGTTTTATAATTTAAATAATTAATTATTATATTTATTTTATATAATAATTATTATTTAATATATATAATTATTAATTAATTAACAATTTAATACAATAAATTAAACTCAACTGAAAAAAATTTCGTATTTTAGAAAGAGAGTGAGAGAAAAAAGCCAAAAGGGTCAAGAAATGAGTGGTGGTAAGAGGCGTGTAGACAAAGAAAGGAATGGATGATTCACTTGAAAAATAAAAAAAATAAAGAAAAGAAAATGTAAAAGTCTGGTGAGGTGCTCAGTCTTTAGGGGTAGTAGTGGGTCAGATGCCACGTGATGTCCCAATGGGCCTCCCTTATCTACAATCTTCATAATGGGATTTTTGCCATGAATGTCAGATTATTAGATGGGACCCCCCTCCTCTTTTGATGGTTAAAAATTCCAAATCCCATCACAAAAAGCTAGATATTCCAAGTTTACAATTATGGAACTTATCTTTGGTCAAAGTCTTTCTTTCTTATTTTATTTTGTGTTTCTATTATAAAAATAAACAATTATATTTTTTTTTTATTTCAAAAATATAATCTTATTTTTTTAATAAAAATTATTAAATAAAATAAAAATATATTTCTTCTATTTATATAAAATATAATTAAAATAAAAATATATTCATATAAATTTATTTTTATATGAGTAGGAGAAATATATTCTCATTTTATTTAATAATTTTTTTTTTCTTTTTAATTTATCTTAAATTATAATTCATTCTATTTATATATATATATTAATTTAATAGATACTTATTAAATATGTCATTCATTAATTTATAACAATATCATATATATATATATATATATATATATATATATATATATATATTTGATAGAGTAATATTTTAATATTTTAATATAAAATTTTTTTAAATTTAAATCTCTTCAATAAGTCATTAAATGTAAAATTAATATTATGATATTCAATTAAAATGAATGATTTAATTATTATAAATATTAAAAATAAAAAAATATTAAAAAGTATATAATAGAAATATTTTGAATAGAGACATTTTAAAAATAAAATAATAAAATTAATATAATAAATTAAAAATAATTAGATTTTTTTTAATTTAATTTTATAGTAAAATAAAATTATTTTTTGGATAGAAGGACTATAAATAATCAAGTCAGATTGATAAAACAATAATATATTATTGAAGAAACAAATTCAATTTCAATGTTAATTTAAATAAATTTTAAACCCTTAATTAACACCTTTTACTTAATGGACGATCCAAATTGAATTTTATTTATTTATTTCTAAAAACAAAGAAAGAAACCCAATATATACGCTATCATGATTGGTGTGGACATTGTGCATTGAAATGACGAGAAGGTTCTCCCTTATAATAAATAGTCCACACATCTGCCCTGAAATTATGGTGTGGACCTATAAATGATGAGGGGACTTTCCTGCAAAAGTGGCCTCTTTCAAGGAAACTCACTGTTCAAGAATTGGTTATAACGTTCCTCTAAATTTTTGAGCCACCAAGATTCATAATAAAAATTTTCGTGTTTAAATTTTCATTATATTTAATTTTCTTTAGATGATAGTAAATTATAAAATACGAATAAAAATTAATTTTATATTTTATATAATATAAAATTATTTAATAAATTTATTTATGTATAGAGTCTAATTATTAAATTGAAATATTATAAAAATAAAATCTTTTAATTAAATTTTTTATATATCACTTTTAATTACTTAAAAAAATTAATTTAAAAATATTAAATTAAATTTTCAATTAGATATAAAACTCATTCTTTCATCCATCATCATCATAAAAATAAATACTATATTTATTCGTTTTTACCATCAAATTAGTCACCATCTTTCAATCTTTGTATAATTTCATCAAAAATCAAAATCACCACCTATTATATCTTCAATCAACAATTATTATTCCTTTTGAAAAATCTAATAGCTATTTGAATTTTTAAATATTGTTTTGAAGAAAAATATAATTATTGATTTCAACCAATATATTTTCTCAAGTATGATATATATATACATCAATTATTCAATACAAAAGTCAGTATATTTACATACATATACTTAATTAATTGTAACAATTTTTTTTTTTTTTATATTGCAATATATGCTGATATTATAAAATAGTTCTGACCCATTTTATTAATTAAATTTAAAATATAAATCATTCATATTAAAATAAAATAATATTCATTTTATGATGTTCCAAAGATTTAGAATTTTAATTAATAAGAAAAATTATTTGTCAATATTTGAAACAATTATTAGTATAATATTTTAAAATATTAATAAATTCATTAATTTAATGAATCAATATCTATCTTTCCCCACAAAAATTAATCATACATAAAAAAAAAATTAAGTTTAGATTAAATAAGTAAAAATATTTTTATAAATTAATAAGAGTTTTATTTTCAAAAATAATACAAACTTATATGAATTCGTATACGATTCCATCCTTAAAGTTTAACTTGGTGGGGAAAGATCAAACGTTTGATTTGAAAATGATGATAAAGTTGCTTCTTAAACTTATATTATTCTTAAAAATAATTAAAAATGGAAATTAAATTAAATTAAAAAAAGAATTAAAATCTTTTTTATTTAATTAATATATATTATCATCATATAGATTTGATTTACGTGTGGATACACGAAATTATATTACAAAATACCAAAGACATGTGTCTTGTGTTGGATTAATTGTCGGCCTGTCGAGGTTTATATATGCCATTAAACATAGACATGATGTTAATGGATGAGATTGTGCATATTTAATCGAATTATTTTAATATTTTATTAATTATTAGTTTCATGATCTCTATTTAAAATAATGCATGTAACTATGTAAGCTTGATAGCTACTAAATATACATTTTAAACATCATGGGCTACCTATAAATATTATAGCAGACCATAAGGGCCACGTGTTATGCATATTTAAGGCAAAGCTAACTCGTTAATTATTTAGTCTTATTATTATTAATTATGTCATTGCCTCACTCAAGAATCATTGGTTTAACTAATTAATTATATGGGTGGAGTGCGAAATTGAACTCATTTGCAGAGGATATTATATAATTTTAATTATTGATGATAATTTTATCAGTCATTATTGAGTATTATCTTAAATGAAGTGAGTAATATTCTTTATATTTAATAAATAGAATAGGATATTTTTTTAAAATTTAAATCGAATTTAGATAATAATAATAATAGTATTTGACTTGAATTTGATTCGATTATATATATTTTTATTTTTTTAAAGTTATATTTCTTAATTTATAATTATTTAATGTGAAATATATATATATATATATATATATATATATATATATATATATATATATATATATATATA
>CANXYC012560080.1:0-27894 GCA_948193065.1 Aleurites moluccanus | reverse complement strand
TAGGACTTGTTGCTAGCTCTCGTTATCACAACGAATATAAAAAGCTGAAAGAAATCAGAAATAAAAGAAAAAATCCTTTAAAAGATCTTTAGGAGTAGCTCTCTGTAATTTCGCCTCTGAACAGAACAATTAGAGGGAGGGCAAACTCACTTGAATGGTATCAGAGCCTAAAAGAAAGAATTTTTGGATTTCTTTGAAAGAAAAGTAGGATTTTGGGGGTGAAAATAGAAATAACTTAAGTTTGGGGCGGATAAGGACTGCTGGTGAAACGCGGCTAAAAGTATAAGGACTTTTGTGTTACGTTTTAAAGTTTAAGAATAATAATATGCGCGAGCTATAAGTTGGAGTATCATGAGTGAAATGAACTCTTTATATGCATATACTAATAATAAAGAAATAAATAATTAATTAAAACACATTTGAACATAAAGATAAATTTAATATTTCCAAAATAATATAGTAGACTATAAACATAAATTAGGGTATTTAAAAGTCTAATTTGAAAGATTATTGATTAGTTTATCAACAAAAATTGTGTTAGCATATATTATATGATATAGGATAAATTAATTTCAAATAAAAAATCTAAAATAAAATCTGAATTTAAATATTTAAAAGAATTATTTAATATTTTTTAAATTTTAAAATAATATTTTATATTTATTTTAAGCAGATTTAAATAGAATATAAATAGTTGAGCAAAGTTTACACGCATCTTTCTTTGAAAAATGATACAATTGATGAAAGGATGAATAATCTAATACACGAGGGTACAAGAAATAGACAAGTCAAGTTGTCCCATTACATCTTATATCTATATTTGGAGCCTACTTCTACAATAATGTCTGATGCCATTAACTATATATATATATATTTTTTATTTTTATTTTTAATTTTTTTAATTTTTAATTTTTTTTTTACAGGGGTATAGCTATTAGAAAGGAAGAGAGCAGTTGAGATTAGAAACTTGATTATTGTTTTTTTCAGCATTAATTTTATTTATTAGATTTATATTTTGATATTTATTTTTTAAGTAATTTTATCTTTTTATTTAATTAAATGGGTGTTTAATAAAAAAAAATTATTAGTTAATTATACTTGTTAGTGGTTAGGTAATCAAATTATTATTTTATAAAAGTTTTAATTTGAATTTTTTTAAATTATTTTTTAAAAATAAAATTTTAAAAAAATAAATATTAATATTTATTTCTAATAATTATTAAATATATTAACATCTAACAATTAAGAATAATTTTACTAAATATTTATAATAATGAAAATTTTATAAAAATAATAAGAAACAAAAAATTATTTACAAAAATACGTTTATAACATATTATTTACAAATTTATAATTTTTTGGTTAAAAACTATTAAAGACAAGGTATCTCAAGTGTAAGTCTATATTTTTGTTTTTGCTACGTATGAATGCCATGTGTTCATATTTTAGAATCTCACAAATAACACCTTAAGTTATTTTTTTTGCCACGTAACTCTTAATATACTTTGAATATCTATTGTTCTTGATAATTTTAGCTCAAGCTCTAAATAAATATTATGCTTGCATATGATAGTATAGTAATAAAAAAATAAAAAATTGATCCAGTAAAATTTTAGATACCAAAAACAATAAAATTTATACAAAAAAAATAAAAACAACAATAAAAAGTAATTCAGAAAAATTAAAAATAATAATGAAAATTTACAAAAATAGTACAAAAATTAACACAAAAACAACTAAAACCAAAAATAAAAAAAAAATATCAAAAATTAACACAAAAACAATCAAAATCAAAACTAACCAAACAAAATCAACCAAATATATACCATAAATATAAAGAAATATATTAAAAATTAACAAATAAAAAAACAAAATCAATCAACAAATAAAAGTGTTATTTTCTAACAAATACAATCAAACAACATCGATATTTCTACAGCAATTAAAAATTAAATAAGCAGCGCTTTTTCTTGACAACTATTATATAATAAAAATATATCAAATATATAATAAATATATACTGGACATGTATTAATACTACAAAAAAACGTGAATTACCAATAAATTTTTTCGTCGGTAATTAATAAAATTTGTCCATAAATTAAGAATGCCGATGGATTGCCAACGGATAAAATTGATCCGCCTAATGCTCGTCGCTAAATATTTATAGACGAAAATACAAGCCGTCTCTATTTAGCGACGAAATTTCGTCACTAATACCGTAGTACATTCTTTGATAAAGTGATTTAATAAAAGAAAAATTTATTGATAGTTGGGACGACTTAGGATCCACCCACATCTTGCCGTCGTGCCCTCGTATGAGTGTGCCGGAACACCTTTGTCAGTGTTGGCTCCCGTCCAAGCTGTTGTAATTGAAAAAAGGAAAATTAATTTATAAATAATAATAATAATAAATAATATAACAAAATTAAGATTACGTTGACTTATTAAACGCCTTGCATACACAACATGCGTGACGGATCCACCAGTGTGGACTGATGGGATTCCTTCCGTCTCGCTCCTCTGATTTCGAGAGTTAATTTTTGACTTTTGTCGAAACCCTAGGGACCCTATTCATCGGTCCAACTTTTCCAGACTGCGCCGAGAACATAGTTAGGTTTCTGTTTTTTCTTCCTCATCTCGCTGAGGAAGTCTCTGTACCAAATAACTGCCTTTTTCTCCCAAGCACGATGGACAATCTGCTCCGACTCCTGCCACATATGATATTTAAAAAAAAAAATTAATGACAGTATAATTAATTAAAAATTTGCATTGATATGTAAATGAAATAGTAAAAAATTATTTTCTTACCCCAAATTCAACAAAGTACAAAATATAAGGTCACCAACTTACTGATGCCATGAGGGTATAATGTGTTTCTAAAGGCAAATTTCATTATTTAATAATCATAATATGATGTGGTCATGCTTTCATATGTATTACAATAATTTTTATTGGAGTGTAACAAAAATTACATTATATAGGTGAAGTATAAAAAGAGGTCTTGGCTATTGGAGGACGAAACAGATCATTCTCAGTATAAAAAAAAAAACAAAATAAAGCCAATAACTGACACCCCTTTCATTTTTTTTTATGGACTTCAACAAACACAGATAACAATGATAATTAAATAACAATCAAATACAACTAATGGAAAATTTGAAGCAAGTCAATGATCCTTTCCAATTCCAATTTGCTAGCAAGAAAATCTATCAATTCTTGGTACCATTTGTTTAAAAAGTGAAATATCATACAAACAAAAGTAAAAGAAAATAACAGACAGAGAAATCCAATGAAAAGTACAATAGAAAATTCAAAAAAAGAAAAAAAAACATTTCAATGAAATAGACAAAATAATCTCACAAAATTTAGTCTTCATATTAAGCCCAAAGCAGAATTTAGTTTCCCATTTTCATAGATCAAGCAATGTTGGACATATACCTTAAAAACCAATTTTGTGTTGCGAATGATAGAGGAATGAGATAAACAACAAAAGAAGAAGGAATATACCGATGTTGAAGCAAAAATTAAAGCCAACTTGAAGCCCATGGAAACTAGACCCAACCAGCCAAAATCGTCAGAAATTCCTCAAACAAAAAACAAACGGTGAAAACCCATAGAATATATGTCGCGCTTTTATTTTACATACAGCTCATCAGTCACTCCTTTCATGCCTTACGCTTGGATAACTCGCAAAGTACACTTGCAATGCCTATGATGCGAGAATAAAAAGGTTGTATTTACAGAGTCTTCTCCTATGGTTCACCTCTACTAGTTGTATGTTTGAATGCATTCTCGTTCGAGTTAACAAAGTCAGATGAAACCATTCACACTTGAACAACACCGTTCTCTTTATTGGATAGCGAGGGTATTATATGATTAAATCAAGCAGGTCGTAGTAGTCACTTGAATCCGATTAAGTGTAATTGGACCCCTTTTATAGTAACTCTGTTGTTCGAAGTGGATTTATTTGCACCATAAGCAGTGATCTGGCATAACACAGAGGATCGGATGTGACATCTCTTATGGACTCATTAGGTACTCTTTTTGGATCTCATGCTTGTATAAAAACACAAAAACATCATAATGTTAAAAAAAATTACTTGGAAAAATAGAAATATGTATAACTATATAAGTATAAAAGATATGTAAAATTTTAGTACTTACGTATTCTTTAAACCTCAACGAGAATTCTTCATCTAGGTATTGATCAACCCTAGCAGGAGTAAGTCCTAGAATGGTAGGAGTAAGTCCTAGAATGGTAGTTTGCAAATACTGGCAGTACAACCGTTATAATATACAATAAATATAAGATACTTAGTTACGTTAATTATCAACAGACAAAAAATTCAAAGAGATTAATTAGATTGTACTTACTTGACATATTGGTAGACCTCTGGGCAATTCATGAGTATGTAATTATGAGCCACAACTAATTCTTCATCAGATAGTGGCCTGTGGTTGACTTTTCGTATTCCTATCCAGGATGGGTAAAAATAGACAGGTTACCCTCGAACGTTGGTTGATATCCACCATCATCATTCCAAGAGACTTTTCTATGTCTTATGTGAACATCAAGCTCAAAGTAATGTGAATAAAAAGATGTCATTTCTACCACCTCATAAGTATTGGTTATGGAGCTTTTCACTATAGCTTTGTTCCGTATGTTTTTTTTTAGTTTTTCGAGGAATCTCTCGAACAAATATATCCACCGATATTGCACTAGACCTGTAATGCGTGCTTCAAATGCCAAGTGTAGAGGTAGATATTCCATCGAGTCAAAGAAGTTTGGAGGGAAAAATTACTCCAACTTGCACAAGATGATAATGTTTCAGTTTGGCCATGTCATCTTGTGTAATTGACGTCGTTGTGAGTACTCTAAAGAATGCGCTCAACTCCGATAGGGCTTTCCAGACATTGTTCAAAAGTAAATCTTGAAATGCAATTGGAATCAACCATTGTATGAAGACATGACAATCATGGCTCTTCATTCCAAATAACTTGTACTTTCCCATATCAACGCATCGAGCCATGTTCGATACATATCCATATGGAAATCTTAATTTCTTAACCCATGCACAAACCTTCTACTTTTGATGCTTGTCAAGAGTATAACAAGCCTTGGAATATTTTCCTATTTACAGATTTTGATGCTACTCCTTTCTCCGATAATACAGTGCCAAATATTCTCTCGACTTTGCATTGTCTTTCGTTTTTTCTTTGATTTTCATCACAGTGTTAAAGAAATTATCAAAGAAATTCTTCTCGATGTGCATTACGTCTAAATTATGACGAATGAGCAACGTGCTCTAATAAGACAAATCCCAAAAGATTGGTCGTTTCTTCCAACTGTAACCAATTGATCTTACGATTTATGTATAGAACTCTTCACCATCGACTTCTGTAACTTTCATCAATCCAAGCTTGGTGATTTTCTGCAATATCTCATCTCCACTCCGAATTGGTGGAGCCTTGCTCATCACAACCTTATTCTTTAAAAACTAGTTCTTGTTCCTCCTCTAATAATGATCCAGGGGGGGGAACTTTTGATGGCAATCAAACCACGACATCTTACCGTCCCATCAAATTGTGAATGAGTCAGAATCTCGCATGCAGTATGGACAAGCTAACAGGCCAGCAATAGTCCAACCAAACAACATAAAAGTATGCTGAAAAGTCACTAACAATCCACATAAGAGCAACCCACATCTGAAAGTTCTACTTCAACGAAACATCCAAGGTTTCAATACCGTGCTCCCACAAAGTGTTCAACTCTGCAATCAGAGGCTGTAAAAACACATATATCCTTTGTTTTGGGTTCCTAGGTCCCAGAACCACGATAGTTAAGAACATAAATTCCTCATTCATACATATCCAATTAGGCAAATTGTACAGAGTGACAATTACTGGCCAAGACGAGTAATGTGCTTCGAATCCTCCGAATGGTTGAAAACCATCGGTGCACAGACCAAGACAAAAGATTCTTGTCTCAGCTACGAATGATAAATGGATATTGTTGAAATGCTTTCAAGTCAACGAGTCCAAGCAATGGCGCCTTGTGTCGTCTTCTTCATGGTGTTCGGCATGCCATCTCATGTGCGTAGAGGTGGCAATTAACGCATAAAGCATTTATAGTCATGGCGTTAGAGGAAAGTAAAACATCTTATGAAAAGGCACCTTCTTCCTTCTCCCTGAATCTCTATTCGTTTTAATCTTGTGTTGAGGGTTTTGACAGAATTTACAACTTGTTAATTCATTGTCATCATCCTAATATATCATGTACCCAAACTTACAATAATGGATAGTCTCAAGTGAAAGACTGAGTCTTTTAGCGAGTTTTTTCGTGGCATAAAAACTCTCAGGAAATACGTTGTCCTCTAGCAATGTCTCTTTCAGAAATCCAACAATTTGGTCGTAACACCTTTCTGACATATATATATTTTTTGACTTAATGTTGAGCATCGCCACAATAGCAGACAACTGTGAACGGGTCTGACACCTGAGCCATAGCACCCACTCGGTAGAATACATCATATCATATATCCTCTGTGCTTTCAGGTTTAGGGCACTTTCTTCTGTGTTCTCCGGTTGAAAACTCGGACCTACCACATCTATCCATCACCATTGTGTAGTATGGGTTTTTTGTCTCATCGTGAAATTGTGTAGCTTGTTGATCATCTGAAAATTGTGGAGTTTGTTGATCATTATGATCAACATTAAAATGAATAAAAGAAGATTGTCCTTTTGTTCTAAATATATACGGTTCACCATGACGGTTCCATTCGTTGTAATCCTTTACAAATCCTTTACTCATTAGGTATAGTTTTACAGTCTCCGAATCTAAGAAGGTATGGTTCTTACATTCCATATACGAACATCTTATATTTGACTCACTCATCCATTCCGGTTGAGAACAAGCATAAGCCATAAATACATCCAATCCAACTAGCAATACAGAGTTAAGATAACCATCCGGATCTAACCGATTATACATCTACGACCTATCTGTGTAATGATCCATATATACCGCTACATAATTATTTATAAAATTAATGATAATATTATTCAATTTTACTTAATTAATAATAAATTATCAGATATTTATATGATTAATTAATTAAATTAATATATAATACACTATATTAATTAATTAAATAAGTATCGTACATGTATAAAATTAAATATCTCAACATAATATATAATACTAGCTATAAAATAACGAGTAAGATACATATGTACAAAAAATACATGTACATGCATTCAAATACAAAAACAGAGTGATAATATTAGATTGTACCATATTCGAATTGAAAATTATTAACTTTTCTCCACAAATCAACAAATTCAGACAAAAAATTAGAACTTAGTGTGGAAAGATGGAAGAGGAACATAATTAGTGAGCGAATAAGAGAAATGGGAATATGTATGGTTATATAATAAAATTACCGACGAATTCCCAACGGATTACCGACAGACAGTATGCATTTTACCGTTGTTTAACGGTTCTATTTACAATCGAATTATTGACGAATTATAGATGGATTTTTTACCGACGGATTATAGACGAATTATATTTTTCGTCTCTAATCTATTGCTAATCCATTTCTAAAAGAAGAGTCACATTTTTCCCCAAAAATTTACTGACAAATGACGCCCGTCGATAAATATTCCTTCGAATTTCCATCGATAAGTAGCGCGGGAATTTTAGCGCCACAGTTTACCAACGAAACTGATTTCGTTGGTAAATTTTCGTTGGTAATCTGTCGATAATCCGAAATTATATGTTGGGGCATTTTTCTTTCAAAGTTTCATCGATATTCTGTTGATAATTAGCGACGGTTATTAATCCGTCGGTAAATAACGTATTTGTAGTAGTGTAAACATATACTAAATTTAATAACAAAAACACAATCAAAATTCATTTTCAATTTTTTTCAACAAAAGGACTATATTTTGGGGATAAGAGAGAAAAGGGCAATAGAAAGAGAGAAAACACCACTAGAGCCACCAACAACGAAAACGAGCTTGAAAGAGGGAGTAACAGTTTTAAAATTATTGGTAGACTCTGAATTTGATGAATTAATCACTTATTTCATAACATAAATAACTAACGAAGAAGACGAAAATACTCTTTTGGAACTTGACAGGCACTTCAAAGAGCAATATTCAAAAAAGAAATTCAGTGAAATTTTTTATGGGAATTTTACATAATTTTTCATATGTGAGGGGAAAGTCAAGACTTAGAGTGAAGAAAAGCTTGTAAGCCATGAAGGTATAACCAGGACAGGAGGAAAGATATTAATAAGAGACTATAAACTATTTCGATTTCTATGACTGTATATTTTCCTTAAAAAAAATTAAAAAAGAAAAGAAAAAAACTAAAAAACTTTTAAAGGAATTGAAAACTAAATGAAACGGTATATATGAAAAACAAATAGCAAAATATCGTATAATTAAAAAAAATAAAAATGAAAAATAAAAAAAATCATAATATTAAAAAAAATATTGTATACAATATAATTTTTTCTATAATAATTAATTATTAATTATTAATTAACATTGATTACAAACAATCAATCAAATGGAGTTTCAGACACAAGTTAGAAATTTAATTATTGTTAATCTTTCCGGATACGCACATGTACCAAAAGCCCGTGGAGTATGGTCCGTTCTTTAACATTTAGTAATAAAATATTTAAATAGGGTTCAAAGTTATAAATTACAATGCTAAAATTAGTCATGGACCGTTCTTTAACATATATTAATAAAATATTTAAATAGTATTCAAAGTTTTAAATGCTGTCACTAGCCCGAAATTTATTGTATTTAATAATGAAATTTAATTAATTCCATATCACAATCATACTCATCTTCATAATGACTTTCATATAATTAGTGGATGCAATTATATTTTTTTTTGGTTAATTTTTATATTTCTTGTCCGAACCCATCTCACAATTTGCCACCTAAAGTTTTTACCTTTAAATAAATTGAGGTTTAAAACAATATAATATTTATTTAAATAATAAATTAGACTCATAATTTAAAGTCAAGTTGAATAAGCATAAAGTGCTATTTCACTATATTAATGCACAGATACGATGATAAGCTTTTAGTGGCTTTAAATTCGTCCCAATCCTGAAAGAAAATATATAATAAGAGAACTTTGATGATCTGTTTCATTAATAATTCAATTGATGTGTCTCTAAGCAAATTGACGAAGCAAAGCTTCTCCTCCAATTCGTTAAACAATTAATAGTATGCAATAATTAAGATTGAAAAAGCATATACTTTTGAAAATGATTTTTTTTCCGCTCGAATTTAAATTAATCGGCAGTTGAATAGTAAATGATTTATAAGAAGAAGAAAAATAATGGTATGTATCTTCTAAAGGACTTGACTACTTGAATTAATCTTTGAAGTGTACAGACAAATTCAATAATGGGGGCTTAAATGAGCTCTCCAACACCCACTACTACTTTTCTCTATAATACCTAATTTTCTTTTATTTTTTTTATTTGGTCTTTTTGGGTCAAAAGTAGCCCACATTATTCAATTATAGGGTCAACCCATAAGACCCAATTCAGTTACCAATTTGCACCATCACTATAAAAAAGCAAAGCCCTTTTTATTTTTTAAAGTTGCTTTGCAATAGGGGAAAAAATTAAAAATTATAAAGAAAAGGAAATTGAGAAAATCCTGATTCAACTTCTAAGTCTTTTTTTTTTTAATTATACTTGTTTTTGAATTTTGAGTCTATTTTTATTTTTAGTCGTAAAATAATTTTCGCACACTGTTAAATCTATTTTTTTATTTGATAGAAAATCAAACATTCACGTCAAAATTTCATAAATATAGAGAATTTCCTATTTGCAGTTTGATTTTGAGAATTGAATTCTAATAATATTTAATTGTTATATTAAGCTTATATATGTTTTTATTCGGAAAAAAAAAAAAAGTATACACAATATATACAAATTAAGCATTTATAAGTGTTCAGGCATTATGCTGAATTTAATTTCATGATTTAATTAAAAATATATCATTCATACTAAATAAATGCATTTATTAAAACAAAGCTAGATTAATTTCTTTTAATAGGATTTCATAAATAAGATCTTAATTAACCATATTATTATTAATAAAACATAATAGAAAAACAGTTTTTCTAAAAGTGATCTAACAATCATTTAAAAAATAAAAATTTAGATAAGCGTAATTATCATTTGAAATAATAAATTTATAGTAATTATAATTAAATATAATTTTATTAAAATTTTTATTTTTTTATTAATTTATTTTTTTATTAATTTTTTTTATATTAATTTAATTATATTTATTTAAAATAATTATTTTATAATTATAATGTTTTATGAAATAATTATCATGACATCAGTTAGACAAACAATTTTTTTAAATTTCACAAACCATTACTACCCATGTACTCTTGCATCTAAAACGAAATAGAAATTCTTTTCTTCATATCAAAGTAAGATGGTATTACGTCAGTCTCTCACTCTCTTTAGAAGATATCAAATGAAAGGTCTATTATTTAAATTTTTCATTTTGATCAGAGTTTCTTAAAAAAAGAATTATTTATATTGTACTGTTTCAACCCATTTGATGACTTATCAATAAAAGTAAAGTATAAGGCACACTTGATTACTTAACCAATAATTAAAGGTGATTTAAATAATAAAATATATTTATATTTTAAAATAAAATTTTAAAATCAATTAATAGAGAACATATATATTAAGATTAACAGTTACGAATTTTAAAATATGATTTAATATATTAAGAGTAACAGTCACGAATCTCAAAATATAATTTAATATATTAAAAATAATAATTACGAATCTCAAAATATGATTTAATTTTATTAACCGTAAAATGAAAATATAATACATGTAGTCATGGTTGTTAAAATCGAACTGGATCGGTAGGTCAAGTAAAAAAATTAAAAATTAATTTAAGGACCGATCCGATCAATAAATATTTATCTGTTCCTAAAAATCGATTAAAAAATCGGTGAATTAAACGAATCAAATCGATTTTCTAATTCAAGTGGATCAGATTTTTTTATTTTTAATTTTTAATCAAAATGACGTCATTTTTATCAAGTAAAAACGACGTTGTTTTGAATTTAAAGAAATTAAAAGAATTTTAATAATTTTATTTCAATTTTACTTAACGTCAAAATTTATCCAACGTCAAAATTATGACTTTATTATATGTTATCCAATTGCGTGAATAGATGTTTGAATATATAACTTTTAATTTAATTTGATTATATTAAAATTATAAAAAATATTATTTTATATAAATTTTTAATTTAGATATAATTACATTATATTTATTTTTATTATATATATAATAAATATCAAATAATATATATATATATATATAAATTTTTTTCAATTTTTTTTCGATTTAATTAGTTTTACTTCAGTTAAACTTTTGATTCCCTAATTTTTTATTTTTATTGATTTTAAAATAAATCAGATCCTGAAAATATTGTCTGTCTTTAAAAAATAAAAAGTATACATAATATTTTATAAAATTCGATTAAAAATAAAATCTTTATAGTGATAGTAGCAGGAGATTCATAAAATATTAAAGAATATCTTATATTATACCTATAGTCGAGGTGAACCATTGGGGTGGCAAATGAGAAGGTGTTGTTTGGTGGAACGCTTTTTGGGAGCATTATGGAAGGGGATTTTTCTTAGAAAGTGACAAACAACAAGTACGTGGCGCACGGGCCTCGTATACCCTTTTCAGTTTTCACTTCTTTGCCCGCATATTCTTAAGAATGTACCTCACTTTATTCCCTCTCTTTATTATTATTATCCTTTTTTTACAATATTTATATTTATTCGTAAATAAACAATTTTTTTTTTCTTTCTTTTTATGTTAGCTCAGAACAACCCAACACCAACACGCTCGTTATTGGCGTTTGGAATCACGCTCCTCTTTACAAAATTTATTTAAGTTTGGTATTTGATAATGGACTATAATTCAAGATTTACTTCAACTAAACATCTAATTCTAATGGTATAATTAATCATTTTAAACCTCAACATCAAAACTCTGCTCTTATTAATATTAAGATTAATCCTATTTGATGTTTAAAATAAAAGTTGACTCATACTTATAATTTTATATTTCATCCTATAAATATCTCTTTTTTTTACACTCATTACACAAATCTAAATTACAAAAAAATAAAAAAATAAAAAAAAATTAGTGTATTTTTTTCACTACATATAATTCCTATTTACACATTAATATACAATGTACAATTATCTATAAACATTTGCAATTTCAAAATTAATAACACATCACATATTAATAAATTTATAAATTTAAATAATTTTTATTGTTGGTGAGTGTCAAATCATATATCTCAAGATCTCAGGATTAATGTTTAACTATCAGCTTGTGGATGAATCTTCAATAATTTTTATAGTCCATTTAGAATAAATAAATTAGAAATTAGAATTCATTTGATGTGAATTCCAACTAAATCTATTTAAAAATAAATTCTATAATTAAAAAGATACAATTTAAAATATAAAATTCAATTATAGAATTCATTTATAAATAAATTATTATATTTAGAAAGATACAACTTATTCAATTGAAAATTTTATTTATAAAATTAATTCATATATTTGGAAAGATACAATTTAAAATATGAAATTAAATTTTATATTTTTATATTTGGAATAAATCTATAATTAAGTTGTATTTTCTCCATTTCCTAAAATACCTTTCATATAATAAATATAAATACAAAAAATAATTATATTTTATATTTATAAGTAATATATAATTTATAAATATAATAAAAGATAACGAAAATTTAATATTAATTTCATCTTATAATAAATATTTTAATTATAAAATATATAAATATTAAGAAAATTTATAATTTTTTTATTATTTTAATCTCTTTATATTTTTTTTAATTCTCTCATATCATATTTTACATTAAAACCGTAAGATCAAATATACGAATGTACTACTATAATATTAATTTGGATTAAGAAATAAGATAATTGAATTAAAATATATCAAAAAGAAAATTAAAAAGGATTTATTGTGAAATGGATAAAATATTATTTTGTTATTTTTATAGAATGTATCTAAAAATTTTATTTTATTTTGGTAAAATTTTATTTAGTTATATTTAATACTATGAGATTAAATGCGTGGAATTAAATTTTATATTTTTTAATATTTTAAAAATGTTAATATGAAATTTATAAAATTTATTTGTTTTAAACCACCACTTTTTTTTTAATATTTTAAAAATGTTAGTATGAAATTTATAAAATTTATTTGTTTTAAACCGAAGTTTAGAATATGTTAAGGGCCAAAAAAAAAAAAAAAAGTGGAAAAGTAAAGTTAAACTACTCCAATAATGCGTCATACATGTGAATTCCAATTTACAAGCACCACTTACCTCTAATTAATAGGTATGGACCACCTCTTAGCTTTGCAAATTTAAAATATTTCATATTCATTCCGTGTAAAAATAGTCTATTTCGACTTTCACGTAACTTAAGAAAAAAAAATAATTAATATTATTAAATCAATAAACAATTTTATTTAGTACCTCATCATTAATAAATTAATTTTATTACTCTCTCTATTTTTATTTATCGTTTAAAATTTTACACACATATTAAAATATTTATTAATTAAATTTAAAATAATTTATTTAGTCTTATATTTTCAATCTTATTTTAAATTAAGTTATTGTATACTGATTAAATAATATAAGGATAAAGTAAAAAATATAGATAAATATTATTTTGAAAATTTAAAATGATAATTAAAAATATAAATGGATAAATTTTTAAAATGACAAATAAAAAAAATAAAGAGAATAAAATATTTTAATTTAGGGTTTGTCCATATTATAATAATCAAATTTTAAAAAATTATTTAAATATTATATAATTTCATTTAACTATCACAAAAAAAATATTTTACTCATTTTTCTATCCAAATTACAAATGGTCATATGATGTGTTCGTGTAGTGATCAAAAGTTAACATAATTTTTGGGAAGGAGGGCACCCTTCACATTTAAAAAAAGAAACCAAAATTTTAAAAAGAAATATTATCAATTAGAAATTAAAAAATTAATTTTTTAAAATAAAATGGCTATTTTTATTAATTTTAATAAATATCATGGATTAAATAGTAATTTATCTTAAAAAATTTATAAATTAAAGGGTTAAAAAAGAAAAAAAAATATATAACTAAATAATATTTTATTAGGAACTAAAAAATTAATTTTTTAAAATAAAAAGTTCATTTTATTAATTTTACAATTTTTAGAAACTAAATAATCATTTTATATTAAAAAAATTTAAAAATTAAGGGCTAGTCGTGATAAATAAAATAATACTTTTAAAAAAAATTTATATAATTATATGATTTCATTCATATTATAAATTAATAATTTATCAATATTATACATATAATAAACTATGATACTTAAATATTATTTTAAATTTATATTTATATTTTTTTCACTTCATATTTAATTCATTACATATTTTTTTCAATTCATTTAATTCATATTTAATAGATAACATTTTTTTTCTTTTTCAATCAATTCATATTCAATTGATATCATTTTTTGTCAAATTTATTTAATTCATATTAAATTATTTAAAAAATTAATAAAATATAATGTGTTTTTAATTTATCAAACATATATTTATTAAAAATTAATAAATTATTAAGTTATCAATTAATTAATATATTTTTAATTAATAAAATTTATGAATTCAACTATATTAACTTATAAATATTACAAGATAAAACTTGTTAGTGTATCTCTTGCAAAATCTTATAGCAAGTACTTAATATTAAAAAATGTATGAAAATTCACTTAGTATTAAAAAATTGTATGAAAATTCATTCTTACTATATTTAATAAAGAAAACAACTTTTGTATTATATATTATATTTTCATCTATTTCATTAAAAATAATTATTTATAAATATTACTCTTTTATTAATGCCACAGAATATATATATATATACATATATAAATTCAGGGGTAAAGTTATTATTGTTAAATTTTTTTTAATAATATAGTACTATTTTCGTCTTAAAATAAATATCTTAATTTTTTTTTTGCTATATCCAAATTTAATTATCTTATTTTTAATTTAAATTATATTTTATCTTAATATTTCAATAATACTCTTATATGTTTGGTCATATACAATTAATATAAATTAAAAAAAATAAAATAATTTATTATCTTTTAAAAAATAAGAAAATGATTATACTTAATTAAGAGAAATATTAAAATAATAAAGAAGACAATTTTGCTTAATTAAGAAAAAATAAATGTTAAAATAGTCAAAAAATATTTCTTAATATTTATACATTTTACAATTAGGATATTTATTTTGTAACGGAGAGAATAATATATATTATGAGCCATGATCATTCCTTTAGAAATTCATCACTATTTTATATCAGTTTTTCTAAAATGAAAAATTAATAATCATATTTTATATGTACATTTATTATATAAATTATATCGTAGACCTGTTTATGGACCACTTAAATTTTGAAAATATTAAATTTATTAATTATGGACTGCGATTGGAAATGCAATGTTAACATACAAGAAATTTGGGACTCGAATCAAGTTTTTTTTTTTTTTTATTTTTTTTTATTGAGTAGCTGATTTAATAAATAGATAAAAGGGAGAAGGAAAATTAAATGAAAGAAATATTGATAAGGGATAAAAGTTACTGCAGTGGCTGAATTATACATTTTAGGGTATAAACATAAATAAAATTATCTATAATTATCGAATTGAATCGAGCAAGATTAAATCAACTTTATTTGATTTCAAATTTGACCTATAAAATGCTGAGCTATTTGGACTCGAGCTTGGATTTAGTCTCAAGGAAACTTCTTTTATATATATCCGGTGTTTTTATGGATAGATTGGATAGGTTTGACGAACTTTTAGAACCATATTAAGATTTATATACAATACAAAACATTTTAAGTAAGTGTTTGAGAATTGTTAAATTTTTTTACTTTTATCAATTGCATCAAAACAATTTGATTTTTTTTAAATAATAATTATTAATTTTTAAGTAATTATTAAATAATCAAACAATTATAATTTATAAAATTTTAATATCCAATTATCCTATTAAAAATAATATTTAATTAAAAATAAATATTAATATTTATTTTTAATAATTAATAAAAATATTAAAAATAATAATTAATAATAATTTTATTAAAAATTTATAATAATATAAATGTTGCTAATTAACAATCGCTATAAACAATAAAATAAAAATAAAAAGAGAATTACAATTTCAGTCACGACAAAGATAAGCACGCGCGCGCGACTTTGTTTCCAACTTCAGCTCTTGTCTCCATTTATTTATTTAATAATTAATAATTCCTTTTTTCTTTAATAATATTACTTAATTTTCCACTTTGCTGTTTATTTATTTTATGTTATATTTAAATAAAAAAAAAAAAATCCCCAGCACATCCGGTCTCTTTCTTTCTTCCTCTATTGCTTCGCCGTCTCCACCTTCCAAAATGTGTCTATAAATACCTACGGCCACCACCACCACATAACCATCAGCACCACCGGTATATTTAAAAGCCCCACCAGTTTTTTTTTTTTTTTTTCCTTTAACTGTCAAAAAAAGAAAAGAAGTTAAAAAGCACAGTACCTAACAGAACATCCCTCGTGACTCCCAACCTCTTTCTCTCTCTCTAATTTTTCCCATGAAAGTAGACCACATAACCGCCGCCGCCGCCACTGCAGAAGGTGAGATGTGCAAAATTATAGGAAGTGAGATGTGCAAAACTATCGAAGTGGCCGTTGTTGATCACCGCGATCTTTCTCCACCACATGATGAGCTCAGCTTTACTCCTCCTCTAAATTTTTCTATGGTTGATAATGGCGTTTTCAGGTCCGGCTTTCCTGACTCTGCTAACTTCTCCTTTCTCCAAACCCTTGGTCTTCGCTCCATCATGTAAGCCATTTTTCTCTTATTCTTATTCTTAAAAAACAGTTCTACTCTATTTCATGTTTGTTTTTTTTTGGTTGATTGTGGTGGTGGTGTAGCTGTCTATGTCCAGAACCATATCCAGAGCTAAATACTGAATTTATTAAGGCCAATGGGATTAGGCTTTTTCAATTCGGAATCGAAAGCTATAAGGTGAGCTATAACTAATCTCCCTCTCTTCTCGTATCTCGCTAGATTGTCGTTTTGTTGTTTGTTTATTCTTTTTGAATCTGGAAGTATATTAGTTGCTTTTAAATTAAACCAATGAGCTCATTTCAATATAAATATAATATTGAAACTAAATTTGTTAATTATCCAAATTTCAGCTCTGGCTAGATGTTTTAGGATATATTTAAGTAAATTCAAGAATTCCCATTTGATTATACTGTTGGGAGCATAGAATTTGTAGGATAAATGTTCTGATGATGTCATATGATACCCATCATTATTATTATTTGGATGCTTTTGGTTTCAGTGATTAAGTTATTGCAGTTTTTTTTTTAAGTTATATTATAAATAAATTAATTTAATTACAGTAATGGTCGATAAGTGTGATTGAATATGATCAGTGTGTTGTATTATTCAATAGTTATTTTATTATTCAATAGTCGATCAATGCTCTTCCTTCAAGATATAAGAGGTAGCTTGTTCTTTAGTACTGTTATCCTTTTGTTTCTTTTGTATGCCTCAGCCCTCAGCTTGTCATGATATGTTGTTTTCATTTCTTGCTTATAATGTAATCTTTGTCTATGTACTTTTTTTCTTTTTCTTTTTTCATTCTATGTGATACATGTGGTAATCATCTCCTTTATATGTACCTTATTATTATATATATACATTTAAGAAAGAAAACTTTATATTCAACATTTAGAATTAAAAATCATGGCAGTGGACAAAAAGAAAAAGAAAAAGAAATAGAATTGTAACTTGAAATGTCTAAATGGGTGGAAAATGCAAGTGTTTAATTTCTCTTGTAAAATGGATACATTTTGTTTTTTCCACTTATCTTGGTATCTATAATTTAAATTTGTAAAAATATCACATATACTTTTATTATTATTTTTTTTTACATTAGTTCTATTGTTAACCAACTTGCAAAACTTTGTTGTTATATTATTTTATTTCTTTATTTTACTAGTTCATTTTTAAATGAACTCACAAAAATTAATTTTGAAACATTCTATTAGTTTATTTAAGCGATTGCTTTCTACTTCTTGCACTTTGAGTGTATTAACAATAATTTTTCTTTCTCTTTTTCTTTTTTCACCCCCACTTTTAGGGGATGGATTATTATAGTTATTAAGGGTTGAATCTTAAAACCTACTTGGAGAAAATTTATCATTAGGTTGTGGCACCTGCTAGTGCCGTATGCAAGTTGATAATCAAGGTCGAAAGAATGAAAAATGAGGAAGCACTGACATTTAGATTAGCAATTGCAGAAATTGTCTTAATGCAAAAAACCAAGAACGTGATAATTGTTGTGGAACATAATAGAATCACTTAAAACAAAACATTTTGTTGAGTCGTATCTAAACCTAAGTGCATTATTTTGATTGTTTTGCTCTTAAACGTATCTAGTCCTTTTAGTTATCTGTTGAGCTTATTTAACCCTTGACTAGATCTATAAATATGTCTGGTATAAAATATGGTTTTGTGTCTACCTGAACTACAAGTGCTAAGAAATCTTTTTATCTGTTTTGCCATAAAGAGACCGGCAATTTCTCTTGGTTAAAGAGGAAATTATGTCATCTAATTAACTTCTATTAATGTCATGTTCTACACCTTAAAAGTCAAGTCATCTTGGGTCCAGGTTCAAAAATTAAATGTTCAATCAATTTTTTTTATAATACTAAATGGTTCCTTAGACTAATTTCTCTAGTGGGAGATGTATCAAACTGAGTTAGTGGCTTTGTACATTATTCTAGCCTTGCCAAGTAGTTAAATGAAATCAATTTCATATCAACATAACTTGTATTCTAGTGGTAGATTTATGGTAGAATTTGGCACTTGTATAGCAATGGGACTGTACTATTTGAACTTTCTTATATTTGTGTTGATTTATCTAAATGGGGAATACATTTGTGAAATGAAATGCTATAATCTTGTCTAGCGTTATGTTTACTTAATGCATTGATACTGCATGTAATAAGGAGCTCGAAGTATCTTAATTTGGAAAGAGGAATGCACGCGTGTTATCTAGCAGTTCTTATTGGTTATTAGCAAGCACTAAGAAGAACATTTCTCAGTCTGAATCGGGATTACCTTATACAATTTAGTTAGGTTACCTCATTTCTAGTGTTGTTTATGTGCCTTTTCATTCCATTGGTAAATAAGTTGCAATCTACTTGATTTACAGCTTATGTGGGCTATTTATGAATTTTCACTGCTCACTGCAATTTTATGATCTTCTTTGACTTCAAGTCTTTTAGTGGTCCCTTTTCTTTTAATTTCTCTTCGAATATGATTACCTGTCACAGTTGGTAACTCTAGATAGAGTTTCTCCCTTCACTATTTTGCATGAAGTGGCTGCTTTTTAATTAAATATGCGTCCTGTAGTCTGCCTGTCAAACTCAGCATTATCACAGACAAATGGCCCTTATAGCACTAGCAAATATGTAATTAAAATGTCGTATACTCTTGCTTTCCATGGTGGAAATTATTGCTATACCCTGTTCTTTTAATAGTGGCAGAACTAGAGTGCTTGCTTCACTAATTATAAATAATAATTTGTGCCCCTGTGGACAGATGAATGAATACTGGTTTAGGATCTGGTATTGCTTGAGGCAACTTCGTAAAAAAATGGTCATTGTAAAAAGTAAAATACATTTACAGTTTTTTTACTTTAATAAATTGCTGTACCACAATTGTGACTTCAACAATGTGGAGGGAGACAGAGTTAGCATAGGAGAGTTGGAGATGGTATGCTAGGGATACGGCTTAGCTAAGCATTATTGGCAGCAACATGAATATGTTACCGACTATATGAAGGAGACAGCATAGATGGAGTAAGCGTGAGGATAAGCTAAGCCAATATTTATTAACATCAGCATGACTATGCTATTAAGCTGGCTAATATGGGATGGAAAAAATGATAAGACTCACTGATACCACGGTTAGCTGAATTATGAATAGACAAATAATTAAAGGTCAGGTAAGAGCATGAGATTTGATGAGATAACATTGCATCATCTGCATCTATCTTTCAAATATTCAATTCTGGAGGATAACTCCTTGATAGTTAAGTTCTTCCCTATTTCTTAATCATATTGGAAGCAGAATATTAATAACGAAAGGTCTTGATTGTTACTTGATTTTTTTGATCTCAGTCCTCACATCTTTTTGATCTCAGTCCTCACATCACTGTTGCCAACTATTTTTTAATTTTGCATCCAGGAGCCTTTTGTGAACATGCCAGAGGATATAATTCGTGAAGCACTAAAAGTTGTCCTTGGTAATATAAGTGCATCATATCGTCTTACCCTATTTCTTGCTAGATTAAGTTGTTATTTTGATAATCACATGTACTAATTCCTAATTATTTTTAATGTAGATGCAAGGAATCACCCAGTTTTGATCCATTGTAAACGAGGGAAGGTATATGCACTTTTTAGGTTCCTAGAATTACATGCCTAATTCCAAATTTAACACTTGAATTATATATTGGCCTTTGCTTTTCTTTTCTCCAGCATCGAACAGGTTGTGTTGTGGGTTGCTTGAGAAAATTGCAAAGATGGTGTCTATCATCCATTTTTGACGAGTACCAGCGATTTGCTGCTGCCAAGGCTAGGGTCGCTGATCAAAGGTTCATGGAGTTGTTTGACATTTCTACCTTAAAGCATGTTCCAATGTCATTTTCATGCTCAACGAGATGAACAACTAGTTGGACTAAAATGGATTTTGGTTTTCTTTGTTAGCCGAAGGAAATCCTAGGTCCTGATTTGGAATAAATAGGAAAAGGTGATGAGTTCCTGGATGCATTACTGCGGCAAAAGGAATAATTCTTTTTTTTTTTCCTTCTTGAGGATAATAAGGAGCATTATATTGGCATGTTTACACATGCAACACCTAGTGTTGTTGATTAAATCCCTGATTTCTTGTTGAAATTTATAGTTAGATTGAATCAAGATAGCTTATCTTCTGTTCCCTAGCTGCTCTGGCCGATGATTATATGGAAAGGCATTGAGGCTAGAAAGGCTTTGTTTACTTGTGGATCTTAACTAGCAGCTGATAGGAAGAAAAAATGAAAAAAATAAAATAAAATACAACTTGTTCTGTATTTTGTATTTTGATAAATAAAAAAGAAAAATTCTCGAAGTAATTAAGAGTGGTGTTCATTGTTCAATGCTTGATCGAACATTAGCTTATCAGAACTTGCATGCATGTGTCAATTTTGTGTTGTGTGCTATGCTAATGCTTTGGGGTTAAAATAGTTCTTCTAGTACTGGAGTTGTTTTCAAGATTGAGAGTTCTTGAATTCGAACCTTTTGAAGATGCTACTGCAATGGGGTTAAAATCGTTCTTCAAGCATTGGAATTGTTTTCAAAGTTGAGAATTCTTTAATTTGATACTTAGAAAATAAAAATTATTATTCGGATATAATATAATAACTCGTTGTAGTGGTTAGCTAGAAGTGATATCTTTTGGTAGAAGTAGAATAAATAAAATTGTATAAGGTAGAGATGGTGGGTTCGCAATCTCGTAGAAGGTATGGACAAACATGTAGAATAATAAAATTCAATTTTAATGAAGATTAAAATCCAATATTAATTAAAATTGTCACTTAAAAGAGTGTTAAACCATATGAAAAAATAATGAAGAATTGAGTGTGAGAATATATTTCATTTTAAGTAATTATAAAATATTGAATGAGTTTTATATATAATTAGATTATTTAATTTCAATAATTAACTTGTTAACACTCCATAATTATATAAATTTTAATATTTATAATATGATAAACTCAAATAACTTATAATTATAACTTGAAATTTAACATGCACTGAATCACTGTATAAGCTCTAACATTTATAATATAATAAATTTAAATAATTTATAATGACAATTTGAAATTTAATATGCACAAAATTAATTAAATTAATTAAATTAAATCAATCTAATTCAATTCATATCAAAATAATAGATTTATCATTAGTATGGTTGTATTAATTTAAAAAATAAACAAATTGAACTTTTTAATATATGAAAACTCGACTAAAAACAAACCGAAATAAAATATATAAAAACTATAAATTTTAATTATATGTATTTAAATTATAATTTATAAAGTTTTTTACAGTTTAATTTTTTTTGTTTGTATTAAATTTTAAGATTTTTTATTCTTTTAAATTGATTTTTATTACATAATATAAAATTTTTATTTATTTAAAATATAATTACTTCTACTTTAATTTTTTTTTGAAATATAATTTTATGTTATAGAGATATTTTAATTTATATAGTAATTTATTATTTATTTTTTAGTAATTTTATATTATAATTCAAATCGATGAATTAATTATCCAAATCAAATTTGAATAATTTTTATTTTTATTTAATTTAAATAAAATTTAAATTATAATTTTTTCATTAAAATTATTCACTATAAATCAATGAAATCAGCCCGCTCAAACGAGAAATACTCTATTGATATCTCATAACGAGTGACAGCTCTATACCATCACTACAATCAGTAGACACTCTGAGGATTGGACCTTTTACATGTTTGGTGTCTCCAAAGAGAATAAATCCTACGACTGACAGGTATTGTTTGCTACGACATAAATAAGCTCGGAAAGTTGAAGTTATTGAGAAGAAGCACATTCCACTTGTTTGGTTTGCATAATGACCAGCACTTTTTGACAAGTATAAACTCAACTTTCTGTACCTATTAATATAATTAACTCCAAGTTTTTATACCGTACAACAATTAACTTAAAGAGGAATAGATGAGTTGAAAATTTAATCCATCCCCCAAAGATTATAAATTAATTAATAATAATATAATCTATCAATGTGTTAATTGAAATATTTATTTTATTATTTAAATTATTAATTATTATATTAAATTAATAATTAGTTATTACTTAATAATATCTAATTATTATTATTAATATGTAATTACATGTGATGAATTATATTCGCTTAAATTTTTTTTTTTTTTTTCAGTTGAGTTAAGCGTAAAAAAAGATAAAAAAAATAAATATTATTCTTAATTTTATTATCTCCCAGTAAAATTAATAAGGATAAAGTTGGTCACGTTGTAAGTTTGTAACATTTTCAGGGTCAGATTAGTTTTAAAAAATTGAGTTATAAATTGAGATTTTTTTAATTAATTACATGGAAATTAATTCACTGAGTTTTTTGTGAATGCCTTCTAAGTAGCAGCCCACTTCTACATTCAGTAAAGGCCCATTATAATAGATAGGTCATAAAAGACAATGATTATGTTAGCTGTCAAGTCATTAAGCAAAACCCACAATATCTCTTAAACACAAGCAACAATGATTATGGTAGGGATCAATGAAGAAAAATAAGTAATTGGCAGATCTTGATGTTGGTTTTCCAAATATTATCCTTTGTCTCATATCTTAATTGGGAAGTCCTACATTGCACCATATGAAGTTGTGGTTGAGATTTTGTGTTTCCAAATCTTTATTGGCTTTTATGTAGAGGAATTTGTATGCATTAAAGTTTTCGATAATCATTGCTTCCTCCATTTTTTTATAAAAATATAAATTAATTATTATATTTTAATTTATTATAAAATAACTAATATAAATTTATTTATTTTTTTTATCATCATTAATATTAAGAAAATTTATCAAAAAATTAATATTTTTAATTAAGGACAAAATTAAAAAAAATAATAAATGTAATTTTGAAAATTTTTTCTCATTCTTCAAAGTGACTTATATAAAAAAATTTGAAACGATTATTTAATTACTAATTTGGCAATTAAATGCTTTATTTATGATGTGGTAAATAAAGAGTTATTACCATGATAATTTTACCTTCTAGACAATTTGATATAAAAAAAAATGAAAATACATTATGATCTTACTAAGTAAATAAAAAAATTTAATGTATATGTTCTTTCTCATGGAAGTATTTTTCTTATATTATAATATAAGGTTATTTTGATTATAGTGATTTTTATAATACTAATCATGAAAGATGTTAATTATAATGATGAATCATTTATATGTAACATTAAATTTATTTCAAAATATAAAAATCAATTTGTAATTTAATATAACTAATACGTTAATTAAGACTAATAACGATTGATTAATTAACATAGTTATGTATATTTTTTTTATTAATCCAACTGCAAGTGCCTATACAGTTAAATAAAAAATAGAGCTCAAATTTCTACTCCAATTTTGTAAAAGAAAAACACATGAATCAAATATATATATATATATATATATATATATATATATTATTTGTCCATAAAAGAAAGTAAAACACTATAAAGATCGAGTAGTTATTGTCTAGATTGGATTAATGTAGATCAAACCAATATTATTGGTAAAGCATGATTCGATGATTCATTCACCCATTTGTTTTACTTCTTTCTATTCAATTGTATTTGGAAATTTGCTTTTTAAGTTGCAAAGAAAATTAAATTTCTGTAAAGAAAAGATAATTTTTCTAATAAACTACAAATGTGAAATTTATTTATAAATGAATTTCAAAGAGAATTCATTTATATTTAAAAAAATATAATTTAAAATATGAAATTTAATTGAATTATACATTTTTGTATTTGGAATAAATCTACAATTGAGTTATTTTTATTTTTATTTCTTAAATTATTTTCAATATAATTAGATAAATAAAATAAATATATTTTATATTAATTTTTCTAATAAATGTTCTAAAGAGATATTTGATATAGTTATAAAATAGTTATGTTAGAGAAATATAAAAATATAAAAAATGAGTTGAATGCGAAAGAAATGAGATATTAATATATTTATTTTTCGTTATAATTATTATCATCCCAAGTAATAGGTAATAAAATGAGAAAAAAAGTGTGGGGTGAGAAGAGAGAGAAAAAGAGTAGAAAAGAGAATGAGTACGAGAAAAAGAAAAAGAAAAATATTTTTACCTATAATATTTATTTTGTTAATATTTTAGAATTAATTTAGAAATTATTTTATTCGTAAAATTGAAATGAATAATTTTTAATGTTTTAAATATAAATTTTTTTAAAAATATGAAAATCATAAAATTCATTTGCTTTAAAGTATAGATTTGAGTCGTAATGAATAAAAAGTGAAAAAAAAAAAGAGGTTTTGATGATGCATTCATAAACATAATAATTAGGTACTCCACTTACACAATAAGTTATTTGCTTATGTGGTTTCAAGTCCCCATGCCAGAAAATAAAACCCTTGTTTTTGGACTTATGTAGGCGACTTGTTGCAGCCTTAAAACAATAATCTTAGCTTTTTATCATTCTTTTTATTTATTAATATTTCCCCAATTACATCCTTCAATTAGCAGTAAGAGATAAACAATATTTAAAAATTGAACATTGGATTCTATTAATTTACTGCTATATATATCCTATTAATAAAAATATCTTAAATTTTTAACCCCATAAGTATTATAAAATTATTTTAATTGTGTGTTTGTGCTATAAATTTAATTTATTTTTTGAAAAATAAATTTATTTATGAACGGAATATGAGTTTAAAAAATATCAATCTGCACTCGAAATTTAACCCACTAATAAATTAAAATGAATGTTTCATTTTATTAAGAAGATGAATTATTAATAATTTTTTAATGCTAGTTATTGTAATATACTTTTTTTTTGAAGAATTATCGTAATATAATTTAAACATAATTTTTGAGTTTTTTTTTTAAAATGATGGAATAGCTTATTTGTCTCTTAATTTATGAAGCAAAAAATAAAAATATAATATTATAAACAATGGAGGATTAAAAGAAATAATAAAATAAATACACACCTAATTTTGCAAATATTTTTTTATTTCCAATTTAATATTTTATTTTTTATCAAATAAGAGAGATGAATTTAGTACGATACATAAAAATTAACTCGTGATACTACTTTATTATTAAATTTTAAAAAAATAAAAATAGACTCGCACCCATTTTTTTAAAATTTTATTTATATTACATCTATTTTAAGTTAACATCCTATTTAGTTAATTATAAGCTCACGTTATTATATATATATGCTTGAGATCATTAACAATATGTTAATGCAAAGTTTTATTGCAATATGTATATATATTGGATTTTCAAATATAAAATTGGATAATATAGGGTATTTTTCTTTTTTCTTTTTTTTTTTTTTTGAGTGGTGATGGTTAATTCTTTAGGAAAGAGATAATAATGGATTGTCTCTTGAAATGGTTACAACAATTTAGAGTTGCATGTGCTTTCTTCTTTGGATGATGCAGAGCACATCATCATTTGATAAAGAACTCCTACCCAATTAATTAACAAAGATTCTTTCTACCTTATTTGATTCATACCATTTATAATTAACTTCATCATTTCAAAATGATTTGCTAATTTAATGTGTGTATATATATATATATATGTTGATGGAAGTTACCAACTGAAACATTCCTTTTCTGTTAGGAGATGAGTTCTTTAGAATTAAAATCACAATATGATTAGATATATATTATATAATTTACTTGCAAAATAATTATTTTTTTTAATAGTTCAAGCTAAAATGTTAATGAAACTAATTATAAAATTACTCACTAAAGGATTTTTTGTGTGCAAGTGATTATTGTTTATTAGTGGCCATACTCCTAATTACTTCATTAATCATCACTTGTATTTCCTCTTTTGCTTTTAATAAATAAGATGATTTTTCTTTAAATGTGCTGCTACTTGGGTAGCAACAAGATTGCTTGTGATGTTGTTAATTACTTTAAGCTCATCTTTGATTTTTTGCTCTTGTTTTTCTATCAAATCAAACTACCTTTCTTCTGTACGTGCGCATGCTTGCTTGTAAATTATTATTATTTTTTTGTGCATATAAATAATATATTATTATAATATGCTCAATTTCTTTCCTCATGAGAAAAGCATGCAAGTTAATGATGCATGAATACAAATTCTGTTTCAGTATTAATTTTATGGATTATATTTGAATTCGTATTATTCAAATAATAGCGTCTATTTTTACAATAGTTTCATCTTATTATTAGACTAAAAAATTGATTCAATATAAATATAAGATAAAAGAGACACAAACGAAACAAATAATTTATTCTTGAAAAATAAATCTTTTATTAATAATAATATATAGCAATTTTGGTCATTTCTACAGACAACAAATGGAGACCAACTACAACAAACTGATAAAAACTATATAATAAGAAGCAACCATATCAGTCTTCTCTTTCTTTCTTTCTTTTTTTTTTTTTTTTTTTTTTTTCAATTTGTTTTAATAACTCAAGAAATATCACACTAATTAATAAGTAAAGCACTCCCAGTAATTAATTAATTAATCTTCCTCCATGAATTAGGCTGTTGAAATTGGATCCAAATTAACATTAGTTACTTTCCACAGCCTTCATAGCTTCAAATCTTGGCTCCTTAGCCTGGAATTTCAACCCAGCGTAAAGCTTCATATAGTCTTCAAAAACGAATTTGGGGTAAACTTGTTTTTTCTCTTCTGCTTCTTTCTCTACCAAAGTTGGTGCTGGATAGATCACTGCATCACTTCCTGGGTTATAAAATGAAGCTATTGACATTCTGGTTCCATCTGTTTGAGCCACAACTCTATGCTCCACACTCTTGTACTTTCC